>JAYRBT010000156.1:18307762-18322319 GCA_036023395.1 Myiotriccus ornatus
CCCTTTAGTGCTATTTGAATTGAAACATTGGACCCAAATAACTGAATTTAGGAGTGTTCTTAATCCAGGCTTCGGGTGCAACCTCAACAGCTCCTGCCCCAGCGCTGGGCAGTGGGTGAGGAGAGGGAAGCGGCGAGTGAGGAGGGAGATCAAATCACAGTCCCTGTGCCAGGCAGGGTCAGGACACCCCTCACCCCTTGGGGTGCTGATTTTTCTCGTTTCCAAAAGGAAAGAGGGGGTTGTGTGTGTGTAACTCAGGCAGTGCTTTCCCAGTCTGTGCTGGGCTTTAGGCACCGCGACCCGAATAACAAGAAATAATGTCAATTGGAAGAAATGCTGCGGTTTAAACGACTCACTCATGGTCTGTTTGAGCTGTGACATCGCAGAACTAATGGCCAGTCACCAACATTACAGCACCCTCCTTGTCACAAATGAATGCACACGCTGAGCCTCGTTCCTGTAATGTCATTGCCTGGCATGTAATGAGAAAGAAGAATTTTTGCCGGAAAATTGCAGCACATGTTGAAAACCCTAAGTAGAAAGCAGAGGACCTTGTGAACCACCTCAGTAATCAGGAATTTACAACCCTCAGTGCTGGTCAGAGCAGGGAAACATGGGGTGTTGCCAGAACAAGGGTGTTTTCTGAACAAGCTGTACAAGCAGGATGCGTCTGGGAAGCAAGAAAGGACTGGATTAAATGCAAAAGGAATTTAAAATAAAGGCAGAGATGAAAGGAAAAAAGGAAGGGAAATTGGAGAGGGAGGGGAAAGAAAGGAATTTAAAGAAAGAAATAAATAGAAAGAAAGCAAATAAGAAGGGAAGGGGACCTGGATGTGTCAGCTCAGGCACAAGGTGACCAGCAAGAGGGAGCAGGTGGATGGGCTGTAAGACAAGGAAGGAAAGCAGGTGGAGAACATGGATCTGCCTCTCCCCAGCCTGTGGGGCAGGAGGAGTGAGCTGGCAGCCCAGGGGACAGGCTGGCTGGGGACACACGGGTTGGGCTCTTTGGGGCTGTGTGTGAGTCTCTCCAGGACCATCTGGCTGGGAATGTTTATTGCTGCTTCAGACAGGGCTGTGTCCTTACCAGTGTCCTGTGGGCAGTTTGGGGTGGCCCTTAGGGACACCCAGCTGGTAATGAGGCATAAAGGGGCTGTCCCCTGTGCTGTCCCCCGTGGCTGCAGAGGACACTGATTTCTGCACAGGCTTGATCACTGGCTGTGTTGGTTTTGTAAGCCCTGCACCTCTCTGTCCCTTTACATCTGAAATTATGTCCCCTGATACACTGCCCTCTTCCCACCACCTCAGTCCCCCAGTGCTCCATTCACTAACCCCAGTGCTGAGCTCTGTTCTTGGGAGCCAAACACAAACAACACCCCGAGAGCAGCTTTAATTCGTTACGAGCCACAAGTCAAGAGGGAAAAAAAAAATCAATATATTTTACCTAGACAAGCGTTGCCATGTCATTAATACTGCCTTCATTGCTAAGCCTCTTTACAGTCCACTTGCCCTGCAATCTGCCTGGTTTGCTCCGAGTGCTCTGCTGGACCAGACAGGGACAGAACCACGTCTGGCTTTGCTGCTGGTTCTTTATGCTCAGTTCCACTTGAAGGATCTCTGCTGCAACATTTGGATGGAGACACTGCAGAGACGTGGTTATTTATCTAAACCATCTGTTTCCACTGGCACAAAGGGAGCCCCTCACGGTGTTTCTGTTGGTCTTCAAGCTCTTTGCACACCTGGCAGAGGCCGTGCATGTGAGCAGGTCCAAGTGAACAGGGTTGTCACCACTAGGTCATGATAGTTTGGGGCAGGGATAAACAATGCCTGGCACTGAAGGCAACGCTCTTTTTCTGCTGCCCTCTTGGAATATTTCATCCTTCAGCCCGGGAATAGTAGAGGAATAACTTGGGGAGGGGGAAGGAGGTGTTGGAATTCAAACTGGCATTTCCACAGCAGTTTCTGTCAGCCTTTCTCTTCCAGGAAAAGCTTTTGTTTGTGTTTGGTGCAGGGTAAGTATGGCCTTTAACCCTCTACATGACTGGCTATTACTAATATGCCTTTTCATGAAAAGCCAAAAGAATTAGAGAGTCAGGACAAAACCCAGCACTGAGCAGGTTTTCACCCTCTCCCAGGGCTGTTGTCTCTGGATGTTGGGGGACTGGTTATTCCTAAAGTGTAAATTAGCTCCTTACTCTTCTTCCAGTGTCTAACTCAAAATGGATCTGACTGGGGAGTGTGAATGAACTGGTTCTGCCTCTTGGGTACATGCTCTGATTTCTTTCTCACCCCCCAGGAGACCACACGAACACAGCCCCTGCCACCTCAAGTTACACGGTCTGGTCTCTCATGCCCTGGTAAATCAGCAAGGTCAGTGTGCCCAAGGTCCAAGAACTGGATGTGAGAACCCAACCACCCATTTCCCTTTGCCAGGTGAGTGTTGTTACCACCTGTTCCAGCAAAAACCCATCTTGTATCCACACACAGCCACCACCTTCCTGCTCCCTGTCCAGGGGTGTCTTTAGTGGAGCCCCTAAATGATGTGTGAGGCTGAAACCACTCTGTAATCAGGCAGCAAAATCAAACTTGTTTAATGGTACATCCAGACAGTAAAACTCAGGCCCGTGTGGCTGTGCTGGCAACCCCAGGAAGGACAGCAGGACACGTCCTGGATGGCACTGGCAGCCCCAGGCCTTGTGCCATCACACATTCCTTGCTTCTCTCCATCCATTTCCTTCTGCCCCCAGTGATCCTGCCCACTCTGTAGTCCCAGAGCTGGAATTCTGCGTGGGGCAGGTGCTGCAGGTGGGATACGTACCTCGGTGTCACAGCCCCTGTGCAGTCACTTCACTGTCCCCAGCAAGCAGCAGGTGCCTTCAGGCGGTGATTTGGTGGCTTTGTGTGGAGCCTGCACACTCAGAGTCCTCAGGGAACGGGCACAAACCATCCCGGGAGCAGAACCAGAGACCACGACACCCGTCTGGGCTCCCACCACAGCTACGGGTATTTATTGTATTTGCTGCTACTTTCTTTTCCTGGTCCAAAGATTCGGGATTTCCTTTGTATAGCATGAAACCACCGCAGCAGCAGGGCTGGCCAGGGACTCCTCTCGTGCTGCCCTGGATCTGTGGGGGAGTGAAACTTTGAGGAAATCAGTGCGTTGGTCACAGATTCCCTGAAAAACCAGCCTGTGGATTAAGGGGGTGGTTAAGGCAGGTGACAACAGGGTTACAGCTCCCCTTGACAGCATGAGAGAAAAACCCTCCCTGTTCCTGACCCACCTGGGGTGCCCACACAGCCCCTGTGTGATGGCACCAGTGTCTCTGTTAGAGTAGGGAGGGCTCTTGGTGACCCTCCCAGGCGTTTGTGTCACCTGGGTGTCCCCTGGGAATGTGAGGACCCTCCACAGCTGGAGGACATGGACAGCGTGGACACCAACACAACAGAGCTTTGGCTCCAGCCAAACCAAACAAGTAAATCACAGAATACAAATGATGTGGTTTGAGTTGGATAAGGCAGCAAGGGACAGTTTTTTACAATGGCACTATCAGTGCAATTTGCCCATTTCATCCTTTGCTGGTCTGGGGCCCGTGAGACTGTAAAAACCACACACTTTCATGTCACCTGAGCTTTGGAGGGGGAGCTGTGGCAGTGTGCTGTAAGGCTGCTCTTTTTTGGCACAGGCAAAGCACTGGCCTGGCTGCTGAGGAATTAAAATACAGCAAATGGCACTTTGCATTTATCCAGCTTCCAAACAGGACACAAAGAACCAGTGAGATGGCTCAAATAGGTGGAAAGTAATTCTACTTTCAGACGTGCTAACATACCTTTGACTCAAAACTCCCTGTGGTCTGGGCTGCACAGGAGTGAGTGATGATGGAAGAGCCATCAAATGTCCAGGTCAGCAAGAATAAAATTGATATTAAAATGACCTGGGCAATCCAGCTCAGCAGAGCTCTGCTGAGACCATTCATCTGGAGAGGGCAGCTCTCGCTGGGATGAAGAAACAGCCACTGACAAAGGACTTTCTGAGATAACAACAGTGACTTCACTTCTGTAAATGACTTATTTGTTCAGACCTGCTGCTCTCTTCACACCTCTGCCGTGCTCCGAATGTGACAGAGTATCAGCCCAGCCTCTATGAAAGCTGCCTTGAAAATCACTGTCTTTAGGAGGAAGAGATGCTTCCTCTTCAGTCTCTGAGCTAAACCATTTCCACCCCGGGCAGACTGTGCTGTGTGCAAGGGGCAGCTGCTCGCTGATTTCCTATGAACCTGCCGAGCTTGAATGCACACAGACACACCCTCCTTCAGGAATAAAAGCTTCACAGTCTTTGGAAAGGTGAGCTCAGAGGAGAAGCAAATTTACCAATAGATTCTCTTACTGCTTCTCCAGATGGAAAAAAGAGTGAAACTTCTCTTCTGGAAGCCAACTTCACTCGCTTCCAGGGCAAGCCAGAAGACAGCACCGAGTCTCTTGGAACCTGAATTCTCAGATGTTATTTATAAGCCAATTTAGTGCCATGATTTATTGTGAAAAACCCACAATAAATCCTGGCAAAAATGTGTCTCTGCTCCCCTGCAGCTGTACAAGGGGTGTAAGAGCCAGGCAGGCTCTAGCTGTGTATGTTATGGCTCTCTGCTCTCACAGGCAGCGTGTCTGTCCAGGACCTGTGTGTGCACAGCCCCATCTCCACCCAGAAGGGGATGGCCAGCTCCCCTCCCCAGCTCTGACCGCAGAGGCAGCCAGAGGTAAAACACACTCTACAAGACGCCCCAGACCTGAGCACTGCTTCAAGCACTGATGTTTTCTTCATGACACAAGTGTTTTTGCAAGGGTTGAACTTTTTAACACACTCTCCTAAACGAAAAATAAGCCCTCACACTGTTCCCATCTTGCAGAGGTTTTGTTGCTGCTGTGACCAAACTGAAAGAAGAGGGAAGTGCTCCATGTCCCCCAGACAGTGCACTGGCCACCACTGTCTTTGGCTGGGGAGTGGACAGAGAGGTGCTGCAGGGAGGTTTGGAGATGGGCCCTCCTGGAACAGGGAAACACTTTGGAGCCATCGCTGCTGCAGGGCCCAGCCTGCGGACGAGGCTGAGCACAGAGACCCTGCCTGACCTGACAGAGCTGACAAACTACTGAGGCTCTGAAATGACTAGGTGCAAGTCTTCACCAGTAGACAGAGCTGGAAGAAAAAAGGATGTGAACATTAAAAGCATTTAAGAAATACCTTGTATCTCTTTTACCACAGCAAAGGTAAGAGGTGCAGACAATTTTACAATTTGTTCCTGCAGTTTCGGGGATTACATTTGCAGTTTAACAGCTCCTGTCCTTCCTTAGCTGAGAAACCCTCAGTGGACAGGGCTTACCAACACTCTCAAAGTGCCAGTGATTCCTGCTGCACCGCCAGCAGCGTGCAATTCCAGTTGTTCTTTATGAACCTGCCCAGATGGAGCATTACGTGCCTCAGAGGGTGCAGACCTGCCACTGGACTTACTGCAGAACCCAGCGCTGCTTCTTAGCTACAGAACAGCAAGACAGTGTATTGTTTGGGGTGGACTGGGATGTGCAATCCCTGCACCCTCATTCAGGTTGGAAGTCTGATTCCTTACAAAGCAAAAGCTCTTCTGTAATTCCATGGATATACACACACGGATAAACCAGACGTGCAAAGTCGTTCTTACAACATTCCTGTCATGTCACAAACATATCAGCCTAAGAGCTTTACCCATTCCATTCCATTCCATTCCCAAGCAGAGCCCATGGAGGCTGCCAGCTCTACACAAGGCAGCACAACAGACCAGGGGGTGTCACAGGAACACGAGGAACACGGGCCCAACACCCCCAACCCCCCGCAAGAGAAAGGGCTTTCAAATGGGTTTCTTTGGTTTTTGTTTTTGTTTTTGTTTCATGCAAGCAGAGTTCACAGCAGCTGGCTGGATGCTGGGTGGCTGGAAAAAGCTAAAAACAAACAAATCCCACCACCAAATGACATTCAGAAGTCGACTACCAGCTACAGGCTGCAGCAGCATTCCCAGCCATGGAGTGCTCTTCCCAGCGCCAGGAAAGCAAGCCGGGGTGGGAGCAGGCTGCAGGGCATGGAGGTTGTTTGTTTAGAGCTCTGAGTAAGCTCTGGTGGTGCTCTTGCTCCCACTGCACACGCTGGGTGACTGGGTTTCCTCCCCACTCCCTTTGTCAGGGCTTTTTTGGGTACATTACAGCCCTTGAGCAATGCACGCCGCTCGTGCCCTCCCTGAGCACCCCCTTCCCCACAGCTCCCACCTGCGAACTGGGAGGGCAGCACAAAACCCTGGCAAACAACTCTGCTGGCCGGCAAAGGCGGCGGGGAGGGCAGGAGAGGAGTTCTCCGAGGGGAGGTCTGATACGTAACTGCACTTTGGGTCTGCTCTCCCCTGCAGAACTCCCGGGGAACAGCGCTGTGCCTCTGCTCCCGAGGGGCTCCAGCTCCGAGAGGAACGGGACCGTCTGGAGAGCTGAGCCCCAGCACGGCACCAGCGGCCTCTTCACTGCAAGCAACAATGGAAGCAAGAGAAAGAAAGCTTGGCTGGGGGTATTGCTGAAGCAGGAGGCAGATGTGAAGCTGTGATGTTTGAGGTCTGGGTGAGTCTGCTCCTGAACCTGCTCAAACGCTGGCCCCACAGCTCTGCCTCCCTCTTCCTCTCAGAGCAGAGCTCCTTGGGGTTTGCATTTTGGGAACCCTGTCTGACTGGTTTCCTCAGCTGTCTGGGCTGAGATGCGGTCAGTCTGTGTGCCAGCACCTTGGCCATCCCTCACCCCGACAGGGCAGAGAGGAAAGAGCAGAAAATCAATGCAAACTGTCTGCAAACGCAGCAACTGGGCTGCAACTCTTTACAGCACCGAGGTCCTTGTGCCTGTTTCTCCACATGACAACAGACACCACTCCCAGCCACGGCTGGGCCATGCTGTGATAGCCCTGGTTTGCTTGGTTAGAATTGTATTTTTAGGCTATCTAGACATACATGATTCAACTGTCTTACCTGCAAAATGCACTGGGTATCTGGAGAGAGCCCTTGGCCTTTCAGGGATAAAGTTCCTTCTCCCAGGGCAGGAACGCGCTCATTCCCCGTGTCCGGCCCTCTGCAGCAGGGCAGTGCATGGCCAGGCTCCTTCCCCTGGAAAACCCACCCCCTGCTCTACTTCCACACGCTCCAAAATGGTTCTTGGGCTGCTCTCCGCATGTTTTGCTGATGTCTGTCCGGAGAGCTCGGCTGTCTTCACGTCTGGGCTGGAGCTGAGCAAAGCGCAGGAACAAAAAGCATTTTAAACCCATGTCTCGATCCCAGCTCCACTCGGAGCAAGCCCTGCCAGCGCTGGCAGGGCGGGATTCTGTCAGTGCTGAACCTCCAGCTACTCGTTAATCACTTGGCTCAGTTCACAGGGAGGACACAGAGCAAGGGAGGTGGGATATTTCCAGAACAATCCTACTTTTTGGTGGCACACGACTGTCTCAGTGTCCACTCTGCTGCCAGGCTGGGGCTCCACCCCAGCGACTCGTGCTCAGCCTTGGGGGAAGGTGAGACCGCTCTGAGGAAAATGAGTTAAAATGCCTTCAGATGCCTTTTCACTTCTTTTTATTTAATTCCATAAATATTTTCATAAGGCTCAGTGTCTTTACAACACTTTTTTAAACACTTTTTTTGTTTTATACACACAACTTTGACACTTGTTTGACAGGGTCAAACAGTCCAATATAAACAAAATAATAAAACTGGCAAGTGCGGATCAGCTGGGTTACCAAAATCCTTTTTTTTTCTTTTTTTTTTCTTTTTTTTTTCTCTTACTTTTAAAACCCCAAAAGCACTAAAATATCAGTATTTGGCTTCAAACTAGAATTTTAAAAACCCTTTTTTTTTTTTTTTTTTTAAATTCTCTGCTACAAGTCCCTGTCGTCATAGTGCCTTTAAACTCCTACAGACTCTTCTTTTCTTCTTAAGGAAAAATAAGCTTGGTGATGCCATGCAGAACTTACAATAGCTACTAAATATACATGTTCCCTGAAATGTAGCTGCAATGAAAAGATGACAGAGCATAAAGAGAACAAAACCAGAAACCCAAAGCACCACAGTGTACTATCAATAACATTGCAATGGATGGCTGGTGCCCATCCAGAAACTGAAACAAATTTCAAATATATTTCTCTATGTATTATTTTCTATTTACAACTGTTAGATGCACCT
The DNA here is from genome assembly GCA_036023395.1 of Myiotriccus ornatus. Classification (NCBI taxonomy): domain Eukaryota; kingdom Metazoa; phylum Chordata; class Aves; order Passeriformes; family Tyrannidae; genus Myiotriccus; species Myiotriccus ornatus. The sequence continues at coordinate 18,315,982 of JAYRBT010000156.1, forward strand.
AGGTTGGTTCTTGTTTGACTTTTTGGAGAGGGTGGGGAGGCGAAAGTCTTGAATTTAGATCCTCTGTTCTAGTGTCTAGGTCAAGGGGTAATGCATGTCATTTACCTAGGGAAGAGGGTATCTTTATTTTATATATATATATATATATAGATTCAGCCAGAGAAAACCGTAAACATTTAAGTTTGTTACAACTCTCGTTTCTGCACATGGAATGGTAAGTGGGTTCCTCCTGTCTGGCATTGAAATGAAAGTCTGTCACCAGATGCTCGGTCAAATCACCCCAATCTGCATCCGCGCCGCTCCCGCCGCGGCAGCCCAGCCCTGCTCCCTACTGGGAAAGCCACAGGAGGTGGGAAAGTGGGACCCAGTGCTGGTTCTTCTTTGTGCCAATGCTCCATCTCCTGCAGCACCTTTGGCAATTTATGGAGGGGAAGAGCTTTCCTGGATGCCATTGCCTGAGAGCCAAGCCCCTCTTCCCTCTGGAACACGCGCCTGCAGCTGCTCTGCTCGGGCAGTGCTGGCTCGGGTGGGCTTCCCACTTAAGAGAGAAGCTGCGAGTCCAACAAGTGGCCTTGTCAGATCAAGCGAGTCTTGACTTATGATGCAAATAATGGTGTGGCGGTGGTGTTTCTTTTTTCCTAGTGCTGAATATTTAGGAAGCATCTTCTCATAAAAATTATGGATGTCTCATTCTCACTCTCTGAGGCACAAAACAGTAAATGAACAGGCTTAACTAATGTGCTTATTACTTTTTTTTTCCCCCTAAGCAATTAAAAAGGCAAAGGAATAACTGAAATTTTCATCATGTTGACAACATTTTGGGATCTCTCTCTCTCTTTCTCTCTCTCTCTCTCTCTGCATCTCTCCAGCCATTCAGGAAGAGTGAAACATTCCAGTTAACTGCCGAGAACCCATCTCATCCACTTTGTTAAACACCCATTCTGGTAAAGAAACAAAATAATATTTGCTACGTATCCCGTATTCAAATCTGACCATAAAAATGCAAAGATACAAAAGAGCATAAAAATAATTTTATAAAATTGGGTTGCTTCCTATTTGCAATTCCTGGTGTTTGGCTGCTGCCTGTCACAGAGGGGCCACTTTTCCACTCCAGAACACTAATCTGGCTTTGCTGGTTATTGATAGTTTCTAGATTAGTCAGAAGTATACGAGCGATTATTTTTTGACTTAGATAAAAATAACGCCACCCTTGCAATATGCCCTGAAGTAAAACAGGGTCCATGGAAATAATGAAATCACACTCTCTGCTCTCCCCATTGTATTTCTTAGGGGCAAAAAAAATAAAAATGTATCTCTACACTCGCTGGCTTGGGGTGCTTATGTGGTGTATCAGATTCAAAGGAAAATGACAAGTACCGTGATCAATCACTTTATCCCACATTTGCAAAGGGGTTTGCAGAATAGCTCTGCAAAGGTTTTAAATTCATCTTCTAAATCTGGTTAAACAGTCTCACTTGCCCTAGGAAAAAAAAAATCATCCTCGTGCACAATGGTTTGTTTTACAAGCTTAAACATAAGCTTTTGCACTTGCAAACAAATGTACTTAAGGCTGAAATTGTAGGAGGTGTCTTTAAAAACAGAGCTGTGAATCTCCAGAGGGAGAAAAAGAGAGAGAAGGAGACCTGGAGTTTGGCTGAGTGACTCCAGAGCCGCTGACACTGATACACCTCTGCCAGCACCGACGGCCTGGGGGTGACCTGAGCGCTGCTCTGATCGGGACACAACCACGGCTACACCTCTCAGGTCACATCCGCATCTTCCCTGAAGGGCAGCTCTCAGCTCCTCTGCAGCTCGGGGGCTCTGCCAGCAGCTGAACCCTTCCCTCCCACTAACGGGTCACTACCGGCAGCTCAGCCTGCTGGGGATCTGGGATGCCCGGAGCGGAGCAGGCAGTGAGGGCAGCGAGTCCTCACTTTTGGGACCACTGCTCCTGCAAATGGCAAATAGTGGTTCGTTAACCAGGACTGTGCAGGCTGAGTGTGGCCAAGGATGGGACCTTAGTTCCTGAAGACAGAAAACTGGCCATTTGTGGAGCCTCGTAGCCAATTTTCCTCCAGCTGCGATGGAGGCATGAAGCCATCAGTTTTTAAGCTTTTATCTTTGCATGGAAAACAAAGATAGGAGTGGGCTTTTCAGAGTCGTGTCTCGGCTTGAAAAGAAAATAAATCAAAGATAACCCCACAGAAACAAAGCTCAATGCAAAAGAAAGAAAAGCCCCTGATATTCTTTTCTCAGTCTTACTCCGAGTGTGAACAAATCACACTGAATTGAGAAAAAGACAGTGCTTAAAAAAAAGCAAAAAAATTAACTGAGGAAAACCCATCTCTCACTTCCTAAGTAGCTGCTTCCCCTTCTGCTGGGTTTCACCTGCCCACAACAAAACAGTTAAAGCCAGAGAAATACTGCGCAGCGGAGCGGGAGCACAGGGAGCACATCCAGACAGGCACGAGGCAGACCAGGGAATGCAGGACAGGGAAAGGGGCCATGTCTTCACTGGAATGGGGACGCTGGGGACAGCCAAGGGAGGGACAGAGAGGGAGGGAGAGGGAGCAGAGACCTCCCAGCACTCCAAAAAACAAACAACCCCCCCATAAATAAAATCAAAGAAAATATACACCAATGTAGTCCATGAGGAACTTCCATGACGGAGTCACACAAGCGAGAAAAGCATTCTGGGATGCCAATGACGACCAGGATGAAAATGAAGAAAAACAGGGAAAAAAAAAACCAACTAACAAATGTCCAACCAATGGAATAAAATAAAACAGGTCACATGGTTAGAAATCATTGGTGCTTCCTAGTATCTAGTAGCAGATTACTTCCCAAAAACAACAAAAAAAGTTTTTGGTCCTTCTATATATATACATATATGTATATATTATTATTTTTAAAACGTGTGTATACATATATATATGTATATATATTTAGTTGCAACAGTGCTTCTCCGAAAAAAGGTCCATCTATAAATATAATTTTATTTATTTTTATTTTTAAATTTTAGTTCTTTTAAGTTAAAATTCTCCATCTCTCTAGGTATTATTTTTTGAATGGTGTTAACCTGCTGAAGTTTTGCCAGAATGGTGCCTGGCTGCGTCTGGGTTCGGTGAACTCGAAGACCTGGGACTGGGATATGCCATCTGTCACCATGTATTGTCCCTGATTTAATGGATCCTGGGGTGGTGGGTAGGCTGGAGGAACCGACTTGGAGTAGCTCACACCTGCATCGATGATTGGGGGGAAAAAGAAACAGATCAGTCAAAGAGCAATTGGGTCAGTAGTCTTTCTTCGTCATGCTATCGCCTCTTATCACTCATAACCAGGGTCCCAAACACCGGGGAGACGTGCGAGAGACGGCAAATCTACGGAGCGACCACACTGCCTGACCTCTCAGCTCCGAGGCTGCCTGTGCTACACCGAGGCCTGAAGATTTGGGAAAGGTCCATTACTTTTGTATGGGCAGAGTTCTGCCCGCCCTCATGGAAAAGTCCTGTGTGACCGAAGGAGCGCGGCCGCGGGCACTGTCCTGCTCAGGCGGAGCCCGGCGACCGCGGCGTTCAACCCGCTCCACCTTAACACCTGCTGCTTCCAAGCTCGTTCCTCCCGTCCCTCCCAGCTGGACCCGGAACACAGCCGTGCCCAACACGCCCGCTGACCAGCCCCGAGCAGCGCGACCCCCGGGACCGCGCCGGGGCAGAGCGGAGCTGCTCTGCAGGATGGCTGTGCTCATCATCTGCCTACACTAAGGGAGCTCGACATCTTCTCTAGGGAGGTTTTAGGACTTTTCCATAGGGTTCTTTTTGAATTCACCAGTCTGGTTTCAGCCCAAAACGGCTGCACCCAAGGCAGAAAAGGCTGACTCTGCTCAAGCCAAACTGATAGCAATGGATGGACTGGCGAGGCTGCGCTCTGGGGTCTGGATGTCTGATTCCCACACAGCTGAGCCACAGCTCCTGGGCAGGAATGGGGAGAGGGGATGCTGCCCTTACAGCTCTCCCACGGAAAGGGGGGGCTTCAGCAAGCAGGGGCCTGTGCAACCTGTTGTAAAGGATGGTGTGGCAAGGGTGGCTCTGGGTGACTGGAAGTGAAACAGAAGGGATGTGTGTAGCACAGACTACAGGGCACAGTGACTCAGTCTGCATGTCCTTCCCCACAACACCACTGATGAGGGATAACCCCTCCTTCAGCCTCAGGGCAGCGTGACCGGCTGGAAACCACAACTCCAGAGAAGGGCAGGAAGGAGAGAGGAGCAGGGCTCTGGAGCAGGCTGCTGTAAGCTCTGGCCTTCTCTGGATCCCCTCTGCTGCATGCAGAACTGCTCTTCCTTCTGCGGGGTGCAGGCGTCGCGAGGGCCATCCCGAGGCCGCCGCCTGCCACGGCTTTAACCGCAGGAGCGAAGGCGACTCTGCCCAAGCAGCTCAGGGTCCTCATCTGGAAAAGCGGGATGGCAGCACCCACCTACCTCACAGGAGGGTTGTGAAGCTAAATTAATTAATGTTTGTAAAACACTTTGAGATCCTCGGCTGGGAAGGTGCTAGAGAAGGCAAAATACGGTGATTAGCACCCAGGTACCACAGCAAGGTGTGCACAAGAAATGCGGTTCGCAGCCCTACCCACACACAGACACACCAGGCTGGCCGGGCACAGGACGGCTGCACACGGGTGGCACTTACACACAGGGGAAAAGCCTCACAAAGGGGCACTCACGGAGCTCACCACACAACTTGGACATGGTGCTGCACTGGCCTTCAGGACCTCTTTTGGGTACAAGCTAAGGCTTTAGTGTGTCTTTAGGAAAGAGGATCAATTTGCTTCCCCTCGTTGTAAAATTTAGGAAATCAAGGGTTAAAATCCTCAAAAGGCTCAGACCGAAGGGAGATATCATCTTGACTATGTTTAACTCATTTCTCCTTCTTTACTATCTCTGTCCACTGCAGGGAGTAACCAGGATCTATCCTTGCAGTGAACAAAAACTGCTCCGTGATTCATCCTTATGAACCTTTAACAAATTCATCAGAGTTAGTATTTCAAACTTATTTGAAAAGATCAGCCTGTTCTGCGTTTGTATCTGCATGATGGAATAGTTACTCATCAGGGAGTCTTCCCAAGCTCCTGTCTCCCACAGAAGGCCTGCAGAGCAGAGGGCAGCCCCAGAGCCCTTGCTGTCCTGGGATACCTGACACAACTTCTGTAGCATGCTGGCTGGCAGGTCCCAAACAGCAGTTTGAATTTATCACACTGTGTGACTGAAGCAGATGATGCCCCACAGGGGCAGAGCATGAGCCTGAGCTCATCTCTGCCCATCCCTTCCATCCCTTCTTCTGCCACTGTCCTGCTCGGAGCTGCCTCGCTCCAGGCAGGTAATGCAGGGACAGTGAGACCAACTGCAGAGTCTGCTCTGGAGGACAAACTCTAACCCTGAACCCACACAGGAGTGTCGACACTCTCCTGGAGGCCACCAGCCCTTGGTGCCTTGGCCAATTTTCCCAGCAGAGACTGGTGAGGGATTTTAGGATCTGTGGGAAGGTTAGGATCTGTTACAGGTCCCTTACATGGCTAGAGCTGGGAAATAAATCTTCTGGTTTGGTCAACCCAGTGGACCGGGATTTACTTCAAAGGCAAATAGTCCTTGTGCCACCAAAATTAATGTTCTGCAACAGAAAAGAGCTACTAAGGAGGACGCAGCAATTGGGTTTAGCTTTGGAAGTCCTTAACCCCACATTAAGACATGCCCAGTGGCTTTGGCATCCTGTGGCTGCAGAGCAGCAGTTGGCCCTGAGCTGCAGCTGAGCTGGGCTGGGCTCTTTACTGTCCCTAAACCAATTTGTGGAGGGTGAACTAATGTATTTTAATGACCATACAGAAATGCTACAAGATTTCCTGGATCAGCAGAATGTTATGCACTTGGAAGGCTGAAGAAGAAGAGAAGGGACAGTCTGGCTGACGTCCACTGACACTGATGGAGTTCCACTGCAAAGAGTGGCATCCACAGTCCGTCTCCTCGAAGAGAAAAAAGGCAGACTCCCCTGGCCAGATCACTAGCAAACCCCATACAGTTCTTTCCCAAAACAGCCTTTTTGGTCAAAACTCCTGAAAAATGTCTATCCGTGCTTGAAACACACCCATGCACACACTTCCCCTTCCCTCAGAAAAGCAGCTCAGACCCCCCTCCTCACAGTCGTATGTGTGGATCTGGGCTACTGGCATTAACATCTGGGCTGGATGAATGCCAAAAGCTCCTGCCTGGTTCTACTTGCATAAGCAGCTGAAGGTTTGCATATTTACCATATTTCTCAAGTGGCCTAAACGATCAAACCCGT
>JAYRBT010000156.1:18330281-18363838 GCA_036023395.1 Myiotriccus ornatus
ACCCATTATTATTTATACAGTAGCATAAATATGCCCAGTGCTTTACAGCTGAGCAACAAACTGAGCCTAAGCTGACAGTCAATTTAGGGGCTGATGCGAGGGGAGGGCATGGCTGGGACGTCACTGACTTTGCTGCCCTCCCACGCTGCATGAGACATAACCAGAGCAGAGTGGTGCAGCCAGGAGACACTGAAGTCAGATGGCCAAAGACTTCCTTCTCCCATATACCCATGGAGGCTTGAAGCTATGGGCAGAATTTGTTTATTAAGGGCCAAAAATAACAGTAACTGAATTGGAAAGAGACCTGTTTATGACTATTAGCAACCAAGGACATTTCAGTAAAATTAAACTGTAATTCTACTACAAAAAAATGTTGGCTTCTCCACCCACTGGGGCTAAATTAAACATTAGCAACAATCTCCTTTCAGATTCATTTCCATATTCCTCACCTATCTTTTCATCTTCTTTTACCATCTTCCTTTCTTCTCTGAAAGCTCTAAGCCATCGCAACTTCTCCTCCAGTTTCTTGGCAAAGAATAAGTGCATTTCCTCAGTCTCCTTGTTATGAAGTTTGAAGGCATTCTTCATGCTGACATTGAAGTCATCATCTCTCCCATCGTCTATATCCACCACTTCATATTTATCCATGTCTATGCGCCCTTTGTAATACAGAATATCTCTTCTTATCAGATCCTACAGAGACAAAAGGAGAAAGGGTTGATTGTGGGATGCTTACAGAGCCTGAGCTCAGCGGGAAATTCCTGGGAGAGCTGAAGAAAACAAAGAAATAATGGTGCGACCTGGCTGGGTTCTTCAAGTCTCACCTGTTGTGAACACATTTCCTGCAAACAGGGTAGATCATGGGCAGAGAAGAACACAATACACATCCTCATGCTGCAGAATTCATCTTGTGGGCATGAAGAAATGCCTCTGAGCAGGAAACAGGCTTCCATCATTTCCCATGATGGGGGCTCTGTTCCATGGGACAAGAACCATAAGGTTCAGGCCACTGGCCTGAGGGGGCTCCTGTGCTGCCAGCCAGGGTAACACACACAGTGCAGGCGTGTTGGGCACTGTAGGCTGGGTAGTGCAGATCTGTTTCCCAAACACATTCCCAGAGCCAGGGGAGACAGGTCTCTGCCCCTTCTCCTTGGAACCCATTTCCCATTGACACACAGCTCAGTGGTGAGAAATCCCCCCTATTCTCAGGCCAAAGCACTCCTAACCTATCTCTGCCTCATTAAACCCTGGATTCAACCTCTTGATCCAGCTTAGTATTTTCTTTTCCCCTCCCTGATGTTTGTAACCTTTTCAACCAAACCTGTTCATGTTCCTCTCCCTCCTCAGCTGGTTATTCCTTGTTGTTGAGCAGCAGCTTATTTCTCTGTCTTGGGGAGGGAAAAGTAACTTTTGTACTGCCTTTACTAGAACTACTCTTGAGTTACACTGATTTAAGAGGAGCACTGGCCCCACATCTCCATGTCTTTACAGGAGAGGATAACAAAAGATGATCCTCAGAAAAAAATGTTAATTCTGTAGTCATGACCACACAAAGTGATTCAAGTTTCAAGGCACACATTTAGAACACCAAACTCAGCAACACACAGTCAAGATTTCCTTCCTCTAACCACTCTCAAAAGCCAATATTTAGGTATATTAAATCAATTTAACCTAAGTACCTTCGGATTTTTGAGATAAAGATAAATCTAAAGATAAATCTATGTCAAAGGATTCATTTAAGAAGAAAAATGAAATCAATGTACAGCATTTATTTACTCAAATAATATTTAGCAGCGAGGTTTTTTTAAAGATAAGCAGTAGGTATCATTTTAAAAAAATTAATCTTGGAAAATAAACTCTACACCATAATTTATTTAGCAAACTTGCTCATGAATCTGCCAGACAGTATTAATTCTCATGAGACAGGGCACTGGCCAGAAGCTTTAAATCCTGACTCCTTCCCCTGGAATGCTGGGGGGAAATTCCATTAACAAATCTCTGGTACAAACACCTTCCTCTAGTGCAGGCTGTGAGCAGTGATGCTGTCCAATACATAAAAAAAGGCTGAACAGGCAACAGAATATAATTTCTGTTTTGTCCTAACTTGGGAAATTGCTTCTTCCCCTCTGTGCCTGGGAAAGGCTTAAGTGTCACACAGGACCTGGTCAATGCAATCGATGCCACGCACCGTGTTTAATGTGAGGCTGGGGCTCGTTTGGACAAATAACATTTATCTCCACCACACTCTCAAAAAAAGCTGATCCCAAATCTCACAGGAACCAAGATGTGCTCCTTAAATTAGCTGTACAACAGCCATTCTCCTTCCCAGACCATGCTCGTGATGACACGGGTGAAGAGGAATCCACAGTACTTTTCCAGGCAACTCTCATGATTGTGTAGATTTGTTCATGAAGGTATTACAAGAATAAATAATCACAACGCTCCTTCTCAGCAGGCTCTGTGTGCTGGCCTTTTCCCCTACACACACACAATACATTTTCCCCCTCTTATCTCTCTGATTTTGACTCAGAAAACATTATGAGCTGTTTTTAACAGCCAATGCCAAGTGAATGCTTTAACAGCTTCGTGCAGAGGACAGTCCCCGGGTTTGGAGGTGTCTGCCTGAGCTGCTCCATCCCTTTCCTCTCCCAGGCTGAGGCTCTTGCAGAGCATCTCAGAGGCTCCTGAGCTCCGCAGGAGCATTGGATGTGAAGATAACGGTGCTGCCTGGGAGTTACCGGAGGAGCAACGAGGAGAGAGCGGAATCCTGCAAGGGCTTCTGGAAAGAAAATGGCCCCACAGAGTATCACTGTTGGAGAAATGCAATGGTTCAGGTCCTGAGCCTGCAGAGAACATGAGGAAGAGACACCGCGGTTTGTCCTTGAGCGCTGAGCAAGCACAGGGGAAAAGAGGGAAAGACAATGGGCACAGAGCTCCTGTCTGCCACTCCACTGTCACTGGGAGGAGAAGGTTCAATAATGACTCGAGGAGAAAGGGATCATCTCTTCTCCCATCACCCTCCCAATACCCCACAGACCATTTCCTTCCTACTTCCACAAAAGAAGGACATTCCTCACTCACTGACCACGAACCCCAGCTGTGGTACCCCGAATTTATGAGACCCCCCAGAGTGGTAGAGCACTTAAACATCTCAGTGAGTAGCATATGCCTGCCCATGGAAGACACTTTGTACATACCTGGTTCCAGAAAGTTCAGTCTGTAGAGCAGATTAACAACTGTAACTGGATAATGTCATTTTTAATATCTGGGCATTTCCTATTATTACTTCTCCCTTCTTCTTGCCAACACTCAATAAATGGATATTATTTCCCAACTGACTACATTTTAATACCCATAGTACGGGATGCATAATAATTATTTGATCCATGGATATTTTATCACTTATGTTCCTCCAGCTCTTAAAGAATAACAGATATTACTTAGCTCCTTAGTGAACCATGAGCCTCTTCAAATGGCTTACACTCTAATTGAGTTCAATAAAATGTAGGTATTCTTCTGGGCTACATGAGAGACAGCAAACAAGGTTGTTTTAAGGAGCTTTTTATGCATGTAGACAAGAGAACAGAAACTGAGGGAGCACACAGGCCATGAAGTGATGCTGCCTGTGTGCTCTCTGCTGTGTGAGCCAGGAACCCGAGCAGTGCTGATCCTGGTGCTGCTCACTGCTCTGTGCAGCACAGGACTGTCCTTTCTCCCAGCACGTCCGTGGACACAAGCAAGCAAACAGCAGATAAAGGAGAGCAGCTGCGTGGCTGAGGAGCAGAAAGGATGGCTGAACCAGGCCGGTGCAGGAGCTGCCTGGCAGGAGGACAGAGCAGACAGTACACACAAAATGGAGACTCATCTGCTACGGAAGCAGCCACACTGTGCAAAGGAGCTCTGGCTTTGTGGGCCGGCTGCTGCTCCTGCTCCTGATTAGCCCAGGGATAACGTAGTAAGAAGAAATGATTAACATCTAAAATGTACCTTCATGTCCATGCTGGCTGTATTAGTATGGTATTGCCTGTTATCCTGCCCACAGTTCAGTCAGGGTGACGACTGGCTGGTTTACACTGCCCAGTTCTGAATGTCACACAAAATTATTTCTTGTAGTTAAATCAGGCAAGAGCAAGAAAGCATAAAAAGACAAAAAAAGACCAAAAAAAGGACTCTCAAAACCTCATCAGTGGGGAAAGGCCAAAGAAATGGAGTTGTTTAATCTAGAAAGATAGTAACTAATAACTAAAAAGGAATCTGCAGCTGGTATTCCAGTAGGTGAAAGCTGCTGCTCTTTTATGGAGTCTGGTGATCAATTATTCTCCATTTTGATTGTGGTTTGACTCAATTTACCAGTAGGGAGAACAGGATTAGAATCTTGGGAAAAAAAATCTTTCTAGCTATAAGAGTAGTTAAACTCTAGAACAGACAAAATAGGGAAGTCTTGGGATGGCATTCCTGGGGGATTTTCAAAAGAAGGTTAGACAAACATCCATCAGAGATGATCTGAGTATACTTAATCCTGCGAAGGGAATAGCTGATCTCCTGGGGTCCTTCCCAGCTCTCCATTTTGATGGTGTCTGAGAGGAAGGTGGCAGATGGAGGAGGGATGGGTGAGAGCAGGTGGGATTCGCACGGACTGGAGGGGCGGTGTGGGAGAGCCCCAAGGCAGCAGGAGCCGCAGCGACACAGACCTGCAGTCTCTGCAGAGCATCCAGATTGCCTTGCCTGGCTCTGAAGGAAATTGATGCATCTGGGTCATTTGCACTTATTTGTCTAAATATGATCTTTTTTTACCCTACAGCTTCTATGATTTCCTTTTCTTTCCCTCGCTGAGGTTAATTAAGCTCTTCTGAATAATGCTCTGCAGTCTGTTCACGTAATCTGTACTAAGGATTCACAAGGAAAAGATGAAGCCAAAAAGAGTGGTGTTTGATGGGAGCACAAAACAAAGTTCTGACACATTATGTAAGCCCCCCCCTCCCCAGTTCTGCTCTCCGAGGGCTGTGTCGGTGATTGCAGCTCCAGCAGCCTGTGCTGAGCTCGGGGCTGGACCTGCCTGTGGGACCTGCCTGGGCCATTCCCTGCTGCTCCCACACCCTGCCCCCTCTCTGAAGGGGGGAAGGTCACTTCAGAAGAAAAAAATCTCCTTTGTGACCATCATAAGGAAACCAAGGCTGAGCTCTATTAGAAAACCCGGAGATCTGAATCTGGGATGTGGCTTCCACAGTGAATTACACACCTCCTGAAGTGGATATTGATACCTGCAGAAGGGACTGCGCCCATAAATCAGTGTTCAGTAGCTCTTACTACGGCATTGACTCCTACCTGTCTGCAGTACTGCTTCCCCCTGCTCTCTAGCTTTAGTCCATCACTTTTTTGTGCCACAAGTCCCCAGCCCAGAGCTGCCCGTGCCAGGCACTGCCTTTGCACACTGTGGGTGTGCAAGACCCCGTACGAGTCAAACCTCTGCAGGAGAAAGAACATCAATCACAAGGAGAGCAACCTGCAGTCACTAGTGCGATGTGACATCAGAACTGAAAGCTAATCAAGGGCTTAAGCAGCACAGGGCAAAATAAGGAGGAAATTTCCCCTGTCAGAGGGCACAGGCGAGGCCCTGACCTGGTCCCAGTCACTCGTTCCCAGGAGCTCTGTGTGCAGCATGTCCAGGCATTTCACATTCTTCCTATTAATTGCTTGGTGTGTGCCCTGCAAGGGTGGATGGGGAGGCCTTAAGCAAGGGCTATGATTTTAGGATGGTGCATTTTTTCAAGGGCTGTGGTTTACTCTGTGCTGGGTCACACTCGACTTCTCGTGCGTAAAACAAATCATCCGTGAAACACAAATGGAGGAAGAGCCATTTCCAGCCGTGAGTCATTAGATCCCTCTTATGAGCTGACAGGAGAGGAGATGCCAACCACAGAATAATCCATGACAAGGTTCTCATTGCACATGTAGGTTATTGGTCCTCCTGGTTACCAACCCCCTGCATATTCCAATGGAAAGGAAGTTCAAACCGACCTGGGGAGAGATGATGAGCTGTGAGTGCAGGGATAAGCCAGGCTGTGTGAGTGCAGCCCCTGGGGCTGGCAGGGCTGGCTGGGGAGCTCGAGGAAGTGACATTTCTCCCTCAGCCCTTCCCCAGCTCCACCAGGGGATAGTGACATTTGCTTATTGTACAGAGCAACAGGGAGCTGTAAGTAATTGGTGAGAGACACACTGGCAGCCTCTGATGGTGGATCTCTAACAGCTCAGAGCCATGTAAGAACAGCTCAGCCTTATCCACACCTCAGGAGCAGAGCTGGCAGAGCCCAGCGAGGCAAAGAAACCACGGGAGAAGGGGCATCCGAGGATGAGGCTGGAGAGACACCCAACTACAGGCAAGAGCTACCCCTGGTGAACAGCTGACACTGAAAGAGCTGATAACAGTGAATGGTTGATGCTGAAACTGGGCAAAGACTAAGCCAGGGTCCATAATAACTCCACCCAAACACGAACCCATGATCTGGGAAAGACAGAAGTTTGGAAAAGGCTTAGTTGTCTTCTGCACTGGGGTGTGGGGCTCAGACCCCTCTCTGATGATTTCTTGCTGGCCTGGGCAATGCCTGCAGAGCAGAGGGAGTGAGCAGGGTTTTTTCAATGTACTCCTGAAATTTGTCCTGATTTTCCTGCCTGCTTGCTCTCCATCTTCACTCTGCCCAGCCTGCCGTGAGCAATGAGAGCATGGCACGCTGCCACTTTGCCATGTCTTTGGGTATCTTTAGTCATAAGGGCTTTCAACGTCCTTTGGCTTTTTAAAAAAAGATTTGGAGCCTACATTTTTAAAGTCTAATTTACCTTAAAGAGGCCCTTTGACGAAAGCAGCCCAGCCTACTTTTCATGAACAGCAAGGGGGCAGCTTTCTGTAGCATTTGTTCATGTAACTTAACCCTCCTGTGGGCTGAGTCTGAGACGGGACAGCGACACACGGACCTCATCGACCGGTCCAGAGCTCTGAGTGCATCACCCAACCAGACCCCCCTGGGTCCAAATGAGACCCTAAGACTCAATGAACACTTGTGAATGGTTTTGTCCTAAATATTCTTGGTATCAGAAAACAAATCTAAGCCCTACTAAGCGTTTGGAGGCCAGAGACTGTGAGCCCTGGTATCAGCCTGTTGGACACAGCAGCTGGGGCTGAGCCAGCCTTCAGGAGCAGGGAGATGGGGCCTGCACAGCACAGCCTGAAATGTGGGGAGGGATGGACTGTATTAGGAACAGGGGGATGTAACACCACCTCCCCAACATCACCCCCGACAGACCTCCTGGGACGGGCCAAGGAGCCTCCCAGGGGAGCCGAAACCTCTCAGTTTACATAACTCCTCCTGCACAAGGACAGCTGTGCTGGGGAGGTCGGCAGATTCCTGCCAAATTATTCAGCACTGTCTGTCTCCTGAGTTTGGGAAGAGACGTTTGATTCATCCTCGCCAGCTCCATGGAGCCGCAGTGTGGGATCCGAGAGGGGGAGGACTGGAGCTGAAAGCATTTATGTGGAAATGCTATTTTGGTTCCATGTATTTAGTGGAACATCAGTGGCATTTTGATGCCTTGTTCCACCCCGAGCCCAATCACTTTGGCTGCGAAGCAGCGAGGCGAGAGCGAGTGCCTTTCCAAAGAACTAATAGCAGGAAGGGATGGGAAACCCTTCTGCACCCACGTCACTCGGCTCTTCTGGTCTTTCCAACTTGCTCCCAGGGGCTTCAAATTGTGCTGATGAAAAGCCACAGCAGGAGGAGGGGTAGATTTTCAGCTCTAGAGGTTTTGTCTGTGGACCAAATTTACGCCCACTGCAATTATGGGAGTGATAAATCAGGCACAGAGTATATTGCAGAGCATCCTGCAAATCTGTATGACCACGGGAGGAGGGACACCTGATCCCTGTCCAGCCATCCAACACAGACTGTGAAGGACTCTAAATTCAGCCCTTTTTGGATTTTAACACTGAATTACCAACTAACAACTTAGAGCCTTCCCTTGCCCTCCTCCAGCTGTCTCCTCTGGGTCCCTCTGGCTCCCACTCCTCCCTCTCTGCTCCCTCGGAGCCACTGGAGCACCAGCAGGTGTGGCAGGTGCTGGCTCAGGTCAGTGCAGCCCGTCAGCACGAACCCTCCTGTGAAGCCGTGCTGAGGGCACGTGGCTGGCACCGGCACAGCCCTGCCCGGGGGGCACCGGGCACTCCGGGCTCCTGGGCTGTCACAGCAATGTTTTCTCCCCCTGAGCACTCCTGTCTGAAAGCTGTTTCATAACTGGTTCTAACCTATATCCCATCAATTGCTGGACTTGCCTTCATGTCCAGCTCTCTGCTGGCCAAGGGAAAGGAGGGTCCAACTTCCCTGCTGTGCTCTGAGGACCCACAAAAACCTCTTGCCTGCAGACAGCACTGACTGGTCATCTGGGCATGAGCACAGGGGTCTGGCAGTGGGGCTGTGGAAACACTGGTCTCTAAAAACTTCATTTCACACTTTGCTCTGGGGCTGTGACCAAGGCAGTGTGTTCTCTGTGCCCAACTCATAGAGTCGTAAAATAGCCTGAGTTGGAAAGGATACATGGGATCATCAAGGTCCAACTCCTGGCCCTCCCTAGGACAGCCCCAAGAATCACCAGCAATCTCACCAGGTCCAGCAGCAGGAGGCCCTGCCTGCCAGGGCAGCACTGAGTCTCTCCTGAGCTGCAGAAACCAGCAGCTCTCCTGAGCCTGACCCATTTGCTCACCCTGCTGCAGGCTGGGCCCAGGCCTGACCCAAAACACGGCATTTCGTGGAGATCTGTGTTACTGGGAGAAAAAGAGAAGGGGTGGGAGGTGCTGCAGAAGTCAAAGAGTGCTCCTTGTGGGTCAAAAAAATGCTTAAGAGTAATAAGAATTGTCCCAGGGCTGCTCTGTGTTTGCAAACAAGATTTTGGGCTGGTCCTGTGAGACCTGGTTAGCCTGTAATAAAAGCAGGCCTGTTGTTTTGGTGCAGAGATTATTTCAGTGTTTCCAGCAGAAATGATATGGGAACTAGACCTTCTTACACTAAAAGGGCTCAGAAATGTCTCTTTTATCTTACCACTTGGAAACCTGAACTGCAATGGAGGCTGACAGGATTATTTTATTTACTCCATCTGCTGTAGCACAGCTATTTCTGGATGGCTGTCTGGCTACTGCCATTAAAACTGGTCTCATTTTGCTTCTCATCCAACCTGCTTCGCTCAGGGAGCTCAAGGGAAGACAGCAATAGCAATAAACCACAAGCTGGAGCCTGCATTGCCTCCTGATTACAAGAGACACATAAAAAGCACAAATGAAAACTAAATGTGTTTCATGCAGTCACTGATCGTTCTGCACTGTCAGAAAACACCAAACATGGAGCTCCATCAAGGACTATTGGGGAAGGAAAAGCAGAATTTGGTGCAGAGACTCTGTTAACCCTTCCCACTCCATGCTGTCATTCCCAGCCCGATGCCACAGCGCTCTGGAGCCCGTTGGGGGAATCCAAACAATTACCCAGAACAAAGAAGATCCTCCTGTGCTGAGAACCTTGAGCATCCCAGCACAACAGGCTGTGACCATAATTAGTGCTGTGTGTCACAGGCCTGGATGTTAAGTACCATCATTTGCAAATCTAAAGCATCTCTGTGTCAAACTCTCTCAACTTCAGGGTGATGAGGAGAGCGGACCCTGTGTCTTCAAGGCAACATCTTTTAATGCTGCCATCATCAAGGATTGCCTTCATTTCTTGGTAATTATGGCCAGCATGCTGGAATATGCATTCCTCTCCTATGATACACACGTGGCAAGGCACACTGAGGCCAGGGCTTGCTTCCTGCCCAGTCTGTTCCCTTCTGGCTTCCCAAAAGGCAGCTCTGCATTAGGGTATCCGATCAACAGTCTCTTTGGAGAAGCCACCACTTTGGCCTCGGGCACACGGCAATGTCCCACCCTCTGGCTCAGGACACACGGACAGAAAATTCACTGGGAGACTGACATTAATCCAACAGCTGGAAGTTACCCGGCTCTGCAAAGCAAACCTGAAACCTGAGCTCTCCCAGGGGCTCTGGAACAGGAACTGTGGCATCCAAACTGGTATTTCAGCATTCAGTTTATTGAAGCCTGAAATAGTTGGCATGGCCATTTCATCTAATGAAACTCCTCACTTCCTGGCACCAGGAAATAATCCAGTGGTGATGTCAGGAAGTGACCAGTGCTGTGTCTGACAGGCAAATCTAAACCAAAGAGATTTATCTGTAAAGCTCAGAAACAATTTTGGTGAAAATCATCCCACACAAGTCTCTTTGCAAGATGTTTGCCAGCAGTGAGAGCTGCCTGCACGGTGCAAGCTGCACGCAGCCCTTGGAAATCTTAGTGCAGGTTTCCTGCTTGGAAGAAAGACTTAAAGATACCCCCACTGGTGGAGATAACACCTGCCAAGCACAGTTGAATGTGGCCCTCGGTAATTAAACATCTTCACAACCCAGGTGTCTGAAGACCTGGTGTCATGGAAATGCGTTTGGGAATTCTGCCTGAGGCAGTGGATCTTACACAGGCAGCCAGGGAAGGGCTGAGCTTGGCCACTGGATCCCACCAGTGCCACTACTCCTCTCCTGACAGCTGAACTATATTAATGACCAGTTTCTGACAGTCACATCGACACCGTCAGAGTTCAACAGTCGCGTCAATGACCACACTAATACCTGGATCTTCACGTGCAAACAAACCGTCACCAGCTGCTCGGAAAGGACAAACCCTTGGATCAGCTCACACTGCAAAAGCCCTTGGGAAAATCCTAGGACACACAGCCAGTGGGAAGACAACAAGGACGTTCAGGTTCAAGGAGCCGCTCCCGCTGGCAGCTCTCAGCCCAACCCACCCACCTGTATGAGACCAGAGAGCAGTGGGATACAAGGGGTGGCCCCAACCTGCAGGGCTCTGTGCACACCCATGAGTCCCAAAGGCCAGGCAGGTGCTGAAGCCTTGCTTGAAATATTTGGGAACCACCAATGAACAGAGTGAATGCTGATCAGTGAGCTCCTGGCTGTCAAAGGGCTGAGCTGGCACTACTGATGGACTTGCAGGTGTATCAGGCAGGGAACAACGAGGTGATAATGTCAGGAAGAATCACATGAGAGTTATCCTCCCTCACATAAATGTCTTGGCCAGGTGTCCAACAAAAAAAAGGCCCCATAACCTTGAAACATCCTCAGACAACAGCAGAAAGGGATGGCAAAGGCTCTGGAGAGCAGGACATGAGCAAAGCAGATGGGGTTATTTGGAAATATGTTACCTGCTGCTGAAAGCAGGTAGCTGGATGTTAGAAATACCTCCTCAGCCAACAGGCCATGTCCCTCAGACACAGGCAACACCGGATGGATCAGTGGGAAAAAGAAACATGGTAAATCCTGGGAGCACACGACAGGAGATGAAACCTTCCCGGGAAAGCTGCTGCTAGAGATGGAGGACCAAACCCCAGGCAGCAGGAGAATGGTAGAAACAAGATGGTTTTCGAGATTGTGTACTGTGCCTTGTCCATGGAGCCACAGAGAGGACACCAAGAGGTTGAACCAGAGCAATCTTTGCTATTCACTGACAGCAAAACTGCCGTGAAGAAAGCCAAACTTCCGTGGGGGTGGGGGACACGACACTTTGCAGAGAGCACCCACCTGAACTAAGGGGCACAGAAACAATGGCTTGGCTACAGAGACAATTTTTTATCACTCTGCCTGGGTGCAGCAGCAATCCAGCAGCACAGCAATACAAACCCAGGGGACCAGCAGCAGGACAAACACAACGAGGGTCACAGTGGGTTCTCCTGGGACTGACAGCCAGCATTCTCTGGAGGGCTGGGACCAGAATGCTGCTCCAATTTCTGCAGCCAAAGAAAAACTGACTTTCACTGGCTCTCTTCCAGATAGCGCAGGAATTCATATTCCATCTTCCCAGACTGCTGGTACGTCAGCAAACACCAACACCTCACCCTGGCCTACAGGAGGGATGCTGATTCCAGCCAGGTTTGCCACATAAAATTTCCTCATCTTCCACTGCACAAACCGTGAGCAGGAACCTGCCAGCCTGTGCACTGTGAGCCCACTGTGGAGCAAGGTTTGGAGACAGTGGAGTTCAAAGGCAATGACAGAGAATAACAACATCCAAAACTGTCACAGAGCTTAGGATACAGAACTGTGTTCCATCAGGAACTCATGAATCACGCTCTTTGCAACCGTGAGATCCATGTGCATTCCCAGGGGATGCAAGAGCACAGAGCTGTTGCAGCTGCAAACATCTGCCAAGGAGACCACAGGTAATGAAGGTGAGGATGATGTGCAGATAACTGCAATGAAGATCTGGAGGAGTGGGGGATCTTGTTTGAAATATTGTGCTCTTCTATAGCCTCTCAGGATATCTAGCAAGCCCTCATCAAACTGAAGCATCTGTGGCATATTTAAATAAGGAATCAGTTTTTGTTCCTTGTTTCTATTAAAAATCTCTTTTGACTGATAGAGAGATAAAATTCAACCACTATAATTAAAAAAAAAGTATTCTCATATAGATTGTGTCATGGTGAAGGATGTATCATACAAACTGATTTATTATATCTGAAGAAAACCCACAAATGCAGAAAATCTTCTGAAGAGGAAGATTCACTGAGATGTGCCATCATAAGCGGTACCAAAGCTGCTCTGGGGGATGTGGGTCATATTTCATATCCCTCAGAGGATAATTTCAAATCAGGGGGTTTGAAACAGGCTGGCTCCAACTTCCCACACCATGAGGTAAGTGGTGCCTCACTAAGAAAGCCCCAAGACACAGTGCTCTGGCTCTAAAGCAGAGGTGATCCTGCCTGTTGGGATCTGTGCAGCACGACCTGACACGAGGGTCAAGGCAGCATAGGCTACAAATCATTCAGATTTATTTTATATGGGATTCATGATCCCAGAATGTGAGCTAACGCTCCTCTGAATTCCATACTGGGACAATCATTCTCAATAAAGTTAAAGGAAAGCATTATCATGGGAGAGTCCAGCTGTAACCTCATCTCCCCTCCTGCCCCAACACTGAAAAGTAACAACTGCAGTTTGATGCTGGATGCAGAAGGACCTACAGCGAGGTCTGAGCCCCATGCCCATGACATCGGGGTCACCACAGGAGTTCCCACACTCTGCCCTGTCACCCCAAAGCTCAGGGTGCACACACTGTCCCAGAGACCTCAGCTGGGGCAGCAGGGCTGCCAGATCCTGGCACGGTCTCTCTGCCAGGAAGGCCCAGGCCCCACGTTCCAATCTGCCGGGTGTTTCCCTGTGCAGCACCTCAGGCAGCACCACCCCCCCAAAGGGCCTTCTGCATGACGAAAGAGGGAGGCCAGTGTCCCACCAGTGCTGTTTTCACACTGATGGAGCCTGCCAGGCCCCCACAGCCCACTGTGAATTGCTGAACACTCTCCACTCATGCTGCTGACCACGGAAATCCCAGCCACGGTTTTCCCGGAGTTCCGGGAGCGCTCCATACCTCTCTGGACCAGACCCAGTGCAAGCCAAGCTGGATGCTGCCTTGTGAATTGGAAATTCGGGTCACAATCAAAGTGTGGGAGGTCAAGATTAAAACTGAAACCAGCTGTGCACCTCCAGACTCACCGTGCCAGCTCTGACCGTCGGACCCGGTCATTGCTGCTCTGTGGTTATTTTTGTGCAGAGCCAGGCCAGGAGTAAAAGGCGCAGCAACGAGGAGGGGAAAAACAAGCACATGCATTCCAGAAGGCAAAATTTCAGTCAACCATGACTCAGGAGAAGAAAGTGCCACCCACTGCACTGCACAGGCCGTGGAGCGGGCAGTGATGCCGCGGTGAGTCAGGAGCCTCCCACGCCTCCTCCCTCGCCGCTTCCTGCGGTGCCAGGGCCCTCCTTGGAGGGCTGGCACACCGAGTGGGGCTGCTCAGCCTGTCCTGAGCCCTGAGGCTGCGACAGGAGCACAGCTCCCAGTCTGCACTTCCCACTGAAGCCAGACCTGCGGACTCCCCCTGCTCAGTTCTCCGTGTGGCTGCACTGAATGTCACTGAATCCCAGGTTGTCACACACAGGACTGATGTGCTCTGTCCCTTCATGTGGCACAGCTGGGATGGCAATGAGCTGGGATCACCTTAGTGGGATACAGCAACACAGCTGTGACGCTGCTGGTGCTGAACAGAGCTGCTCTGAAACGCAGTTCACCTGCTGCTGTTAACACTGGAGCACATCAGCACCAGCATCCTGCACTGCCTTCCGACCTTCTCGATGGGTTTCAGGGCAGAGGCGCCCTGTAAAACCCAGCACAACAGAGACACGAGGATGAGGCTTAAAATGCCTCTGCCCAAGTGCCAGCACAGACACCCTGCACAGACTGAGCTGCTGATCATCGTCTCAATGCAGCAATTCAGCTGTCGGCCCAAGTGCCAGGCTCTGTAGTTCTGCAGGAATTCCAGGGCTATCTAATCCCAGATCATGTGCTGCAGCCAAAACCTAAAAGGAGAAGTGAGACAACGAGCCAAACCAGGGGCACATGAGAAAAAGGCATGAAGTGAACAAGTGGAGGCTGGATTTGCTATGAGCATAAAAATCCCTCTATCCCAGTATGCTCACCATCCCATAAATCAGTATTCCGAGCACGTGGATTGCCCCTCCTCAGTGCTATCCACATCCTCTTCTGCACGTGCAGCAAAGAGCCACCTTGCCCTAAAAACCACTTTGGACTGGCAAGCCTGTCTGCAGCATGCCCTTAGCCATGTCCTTACCTTCTTGCAGAGAACCATCTGGTGATCGAAGAGAAAGAAAACTCGCTGCTGGTTCCGTCCATAAGGCTGGTAAATCCAGGACATCTCCCCCGTGTAGATCAGCTCCGAGCTGCGGTCCAAGATATCGTCTCCCTGGAGGGCACAGAGAACGAGGCCGAGTGAGCCGCTGCTCCCAGCCAGGGCAGTGGACACGTCTCTCTTTGCAGCATGGGGAGAAGCAATAATTAAGCAAAATTTTGGCCCTCCTGCAGCTCCCAAAGCCACCCCATCTGACTTTGGACCAGAAACGGGGGTTAGGGGATAACTCGGAAGGAAGGAGAATAAATGAAGTAAGCGTGGACACTCAAAGCACAGTCACTGCAGTTCACATTCCAACGGGGAAAGAGCTGCTCCAGACACTGCCCCACTGTCCCCCCCAGACCCTGATCTCGCTGCAGGTGCTGGTGGCATCTGGCAAGCAAAGCCCCTTCCTGCTGCCCAGAACAGCACTTTGTATTCAGGGTAACCAATCCCCTGCACCTTCTCCCTTTAAAACAATCATCCCAAGCCTTTTTTGTCCTGAAATCTCAGGCCAGCCATCTCAAATCTAAAAGCCATCAAACTGGGATATCAGTTCCCCATCCATGAGGCTGCAGAACTCACCCCTCTGGAGTGTTGCTTCTCTTCCCACTCATCCAGGCAATGACAGTCCTTTCTCCCATAGCTCATTAGAGCTCCCCATCTCCAAAAACCTGTCAGGACCACCCCAGCTCCTTTGGCAGCCTCGGGCCCTCCCGGCTGGCCAGGCCTCCCTGGCTGGCTGCTGGAGTGCCCTCACCCTTCCCTGCCTCCGGCTAACGCTTGTTTTCCTCTCCGTTTTTTTTTTAAGGATTCATGAGCAGATGGTGTTGAAAACACAGAGCTCTCTCTCCCACTCTCCAAGAGAACAAATGCAGTCACCCTCCACTAATTGGAATGAGCTGGACTTTTTAAAAAGTTAATTAAAATCTATTTATTAAAAATGGGTGAATTCACCACCACCTGCCCTGTGGGCATCTCAGTGGAACACCGTGGAAGGAAGCAGGATGACTCCAGCTGAAAGGTAAGGAGCAGGATTCAGGAGACAGTAAAAGAAGAGCTTTTTTTTTTTTTTTTGGCTCCTAAACTACTGCAGTTCTGGCTTTGACACCAAACTGGAACCGATTTCTGGGATGAGACCACCCCAAAACCTCAGCAAACAGCTTGTAAAGGTTCAGCCAGCTATGGGGGGGATCGACATAGACACACGCTTCTGGTGCTGCTCACAGCTGCAGGTGCCAAAGCAGCCACGAGTCACCCCCACTCCTTCTTGGTGAGGATTTCAGACTGCTGTTCAGGTGAATGTGTAATTAACCTCTCAGCATTGATTGGAAGCGACTGCCTGTGTCCCTGGGCCCTGTGACAACAGCAACTCCATTAAGTCACTGCATCACGACCCTGCAGCACAGACCTAGCCAGGGGTTTATCCTCCTCTCAGCCTCGCTCCTCTGGCTGTGCTATCCCAAGGGCTAATGAGGGATAACTTCCCAGGGACACAGAGGGTCGCCCCCCGGAGGGATGGGCCGTGCACCACACGGTGTCTCAGCAGGGTGGTGACAGGATCCAGCTGTGGCACCTCCTGCCCAGAACCCGGGGACCCCAGTGCTGCTGCCACAGCTCAGGTGGGCACAAGCCCTCGAACAAGAAGCCTCTGAAGAAAACACCCTGGCTCCAGAAATTATGGGCTTTTCTGGCTGAACATGAGCTTCTATGAAGAAGATTCCCACAAGCCTATGGATGGGAGCTTTAGGAGAGGGGGCGAGCTTAGGAGAGGCTGGTTGCTAAAAATAGAAAGCCAGTTTTGTCTTTTACTCCTGTGGTAGCATCTGAAGCCTGAGGACACACAGAGGACTCTGTAAGCACTTCTACTTGATTAGCTGAATCCAAACTGTGTAGTCCCTGCAAGCAACATAACCCAAAAACATTCAGATCCGAAATGATGGGATTTGTATTGCATTTCTTATGTTGGGAAAACAATTTATATATACAGTCTATAGGCTAGAAATAGCTGATTTCCCATGCTGGGTTAGCAAATTGGAAAACACATACTGCAAATATTGTGGGACTAGCACATGGCTGGCCATGAGCAGCACGTCCAGAGCCCTGCCTGCTCCTCCAGCCTCGGCTGCTGTGCCAATTCACCAGCCACAGCCTCCAGCAGAACCAGTCAACCTTCAAAGGCTGTTCTTTTCCTGACAGTCAAACACCTCTAACAGCACCAACTGCCTCCTGCAGGTGGGGTGTCCCTTCTGGGGGCTCAGGGGTCGGCTGCAGGATGGCAGCAAGAAGGGGCATGATGGTTTTTCAGTTCCACTGCCACTGTGGCTCCCCCAGCACGCCTTGATCCATGGGTCTGAATCCAGGCAGGCTTTCCCAAATGCCTCTCCCAGTCCCAGGCCTGGATCCCCCCAATCCTGTACAGAACTAAGAAAAAATTTCCTTTTTCGTTTCAATTTTTTCCCAACTCCTAGAGGGGCTGGATCATCTATATCCTTATGTAAATTAGAAGAAACCCTGCTAAAAAAGGAAGAGGCTGAACTTTTAGTTCCACTGAACAGGCAGATTTTTCCTGACTTCAGCAGAACACAGCAGCAGAATGGCCAAGAGGAGACTGGCTGACCTCCTGAGGCCTTGTCCAACCTGAGTTATGCCCCATAAGCCTCTAACAAAACCCTCAGCCCTCCCCAGCTGCACCAAGGGTTTTCAGTGCACATCCTGACACATCCTCCCTGCACATCCCGCTGCATCCAAAGGGCAGCCGACAGAAAGCTGACTCCTCTCTTCTCCGTGCAGTCACAGCAGAGCTCCTCCGTGAGCAGTAATGGGAGCAGAAGGTCACCCAGATCTGGGCTGGATGAGTGCTTCATGCTCCCTCGAGCCTGCAGTGACACACACAGTCCCAGGGCTACTCCTGACTGACAGCACAGGGTCAGCTCTGCTGCTGCTGCCTCAGAGACATGGATCCCCAGCCCCCCAGTTGTGCTGGAGCGACCACCACGCTCTGCAAGGAGCAACTGGCAGGGAGCAGAGGGGTTTGAACAGCGTGGTGGAACAAAGGGTGTTGGGAGATCCCACACATCGAGGAAGGGCAGGGCACTGGGAGCTGTTCCACCTCTCACGAGCCAGCCCTGAGCAGACACTTCCCTGGGCTTGGGAACGCTCAGGAATGCTCATGAGCCCACCAGACCCACCCCCAGTGGCCAAGCCCACCCTGCCACGGCCCTGGGGCTGTCACTGCTGGGCACTGTGAGGAGATTCTGTGCCCTTGCTCAGCTCCCAGTTGATGAGCAGGGCTCTCTCCTGCCTGACACTGCTGTTCTGCAATTAGAGACTGACAGGCTGATTAGCACCCGGGGCTACTCAGAGATCAGAAAAAGGAACATGAGCGAGATGTTGTCCTTTTCAACAGGCTCAGTTTTGATACCTTCTGTTGCTGAGGGGGGAAAAAAAAGAAGAATTAAAAAGAAGGCTGTATTTCAGTCCCTGACATGATTTTTTCTCCCAGGAGGATTTCTCATCAGTCTGTCCCTGCTTTCCAAGCAACATGTTGGTTACATGCAGCTTTCTTTCATGTCACTCTTGGATTCACTAACATAATATTAGGCTGAGGCCAACGATTATGGATTACATAATTAAGGGCAGCATCTCTTGATTTAAAGGACCCGTAAATAACAAGAACGGGAAGACATTTAAAAGGACAGCACTCATTTCACGTCTCAATTATATATATTTTTCCCTTCATGTAAATTTGATACTCTTGAAATCTGCCATAGTGGCAACCCATGGGAATCTTTGGTAGAAATATCCAGATAGCTACATACAGTAATCTGTTCAAATAGCATGTTAAAACCAATCCAGGCTGATCAGCAAGGCTCTGTCCTGTGCCAAACATCCTTCCAGTGGCTCAGGGACCTCCTGATCCCCTGACAGGGAGCCACATCATATCCCTACTCTGAGAAAAACCTGGGCTGAAAGGGAGGAGAGGGTTGCTGGAAGCTGCCATGAGGGCAGGGACTGCTGCAGGATTGCTGCTTCATTTCGTTTTGGTGTGGTTCAAGAGCTGTGTGAAAAGGCAGGAAACAGCAATCCTGAGGTGTGCTGAAGCACAGACCTACTTTCCACCTCCACACCATCCACACAGTGTGGTGAGGGTGCAGTTGCCCTGAGGCTGTGGTAAGGCACATGGATCATGCCAATGGAAATGGCAAATCCTGCCCAGCAGCAGAGCCAGAGGGAGCTGGGCCCGGTGGCACACGGGACCCCATGGCTCCACAGGCTCCCAGGATCCACAGGGAGGGCAACAGAGAGGTGAACATGCTTCTGCCACGGCACAGGAGAAGAGAGGAAGCAAGGCAGGGATGTACCACTGCCTCAGCCGTGTGGTGTAAATACAGCCCTGCCCAAACTAGGACCGGCAAGGACTTGGACATGATGCTGGGCTTTGTGGAAGTGTCCTTCTAACACTGCTGTGTGTGTATCTCTCCAGCCACTGCCCACTAACCCTGCAGATGTGCAGCTCTCCCAGGGCAGGAGCAGCAGAAGGCACCGAGCAGCAAAGGCTGCCCAGGACGGGCCCTGTTTGAAGTCTGCTCTGAACCTGCTCCAGCACCTCTGTGTGCTGGTTTGCCTCACTGCCTTTCAGTGTCCCTGCTTTGATCTGAGGGCATTTAACTACGAGCGAGGGGATGACGCTGAGCGCAGGGGAACAGAGGCTGAGCATCGGGAAACACTTCATAACACCGAGAGCTCTCAGGCAGCAAAAGGGCTCGGCAGGAGGTGGTGGAAGCCCCACATTCTGCACCACTAGCAGCTCAAAGCACAAAAGGCACGGCAGGGTTGGTGTAGGCAGGGGCAGCACCTCTCTGGGTCTGTTTATATACTGGAAATTCAGGTTACAAAATAAAAAGTGAGTCATATGTGGCAACAGACCAAGCCGGGCTTTTTGGTCAAGCCCACGTTCCCACAAATTTTACAGGAACACATTTCAAAGTGATTGGGATTATTTCTAATTTACAGCTGTCAGTGAGATCAGAATCTTCCCTTAAGATTTTGCTCAGTCATTACTTGTCTGAAGCTGCCAAAGCTGCCAATAATTCCTTAAGACTTCAGGCCTTGGCTGCCAAAGCTTATCAGCTGCGCCTCACATCAGGCCACCCCTTCCTGATCCCAGTGGCAATTCAAACCATCAGATCCTGCTTGCATGATTTCTTGGGGAAAACCTCTGCCCTTGGTTAACTCAAGGATATCTGCAGTTTCCAAATGCTCATCCTGAAATTCCCTTTCCCAGGAACACGCAAAAAGTCTCGAGGGATAAAAGTGATTCCTGAAACACACAGACGCAGCTCCATGGCACTCAGTAAAACCCCTCTGCTTAAATCAGCTTGGACATGTCCCTACTCCTCCCATTTGTTTTAGGCTCAGCAATATGTAAGCATTCCCAAACACACCCTCTCCTTGCAAGAAAACATGTACACACACTTTGTACACAAGAACATTTCAAATATTCACTCATTAAATATTTGTTGTTTGGTTTGGATTTTTTCTTCTTTAAAAAAAAACAAACAACTTCTTTCCATCTCATCACAAAACATGGGTAAATTTAGACAAGAAAAAGCTATTTCAAATCAGATAATCAACCTCGTTAGTCTCAAGATATTGAGGAAAAACAGATATTTCTCCAAATGAAAGATTTCAACGTGCTGAGACATTTAAGCCACTGAAAGAAATCACCAAGTGCCACATGCAGTGGGAATTTGGGATTAGCTCTGTCTTGTGCCCTGGCTGGATTTTTGGGGAAAAAAGGTCTGAACTGATAATTTTTTCTCCTGATTGCTTTCTTGTTTTCCTGCTTTTCTTCGAGCGCTGTTTTCAGGTGTCCCAGGAAGGCTGAGCTGTGCACCCTGGGTGATGCTCCACTGCCTGCTCTGTGTGACACCACGAGGGGCAGAAAGAGCACAGAAAGCTTTGGTTTGGGGTACAGACACTGATCAGAGCAGGAACGGGGCCACAGCAAGCTGGGAGTGTTCTGTGGGTTCCCCTCCCTGCTGCAGGGAGCACTTCACACAGTGGGTAGGTGAGCACAGCGCTGACAGGGGGCCCTCCCTCGCTCAGGGTCCTCCAGCAAGGACCAGCTGGGAGTTGTGGTCTCCTCAGACTGGAGGTGCCCATTGCCCACAGCCTGGCAGAGGCTGGGGACACACACCAGGAGGTCCCTGAGGTGGCCAAGCACAGAGGATGAGTGAACCCTCATGGGCTGCGTAAGGAACCAGCCCCAACGTCCTGAGTCCTGGGGGACGTGCCCACAGCTGAGTGGGGTGTGGGTTTGCAGTGGGGTCTGCAGTGCCCAAGGAGAGCATCTGCACAGATCTAGGCTGGATCCAAGCATCTCGTACCACTTCTGATTTCTCCCACTCTCTTCCTGCATTGCACAATGGTTCACTTCTGGGTGTTTGGGGTTTCTGTGCATCCTTCTGGCCATTCCGTGGACAGCTGGGAAGTGGGGGCTGGATCCGATGATTCACAATTACTTGAGAGGGAAGAATCAAGCCGTGAAATCCTCTGCTGGGTCCAGCTCTCATCCTCTCGTGTTCTCATCAAAACTCTCTGCCTCCTCTTCATCCAAAAGACAGAATGGAAGAGGCAGGAAGGGTGTTTTCCTGTGACCTGGGGCAGCTCTGTATTCCCACAGGATCTCTCAGCAGTACCAACCACAGGCTTTGCTATATTATGAGAAGTGGAAGGATGTTGCTGCAATAATGTGGTCAAAATTTGGACTAGTTGAAAAAAGCCTGGAAAAATGAGTTGGCAAGTTCCTGGGGATAGGATGGGGATAAAGAATGGGTACTGCTAAGCAGGAATGAATTATCAAGGATATGGTTGAATAAAAATGAATTATCAACTGAGCTAATGGAAGAGAAAAAGAAACTGCTATTCCATAGATCCTATGAGGGGGTCACCTTGGCTTTCCACTCACACATGAATATTCACTGACTTGGAATTCATCTGCCCTTAATCGAGATTTATTTGCAGTGAGGGGCTCCACATTTCTTACAAATGACCCCCATCAGCTCATCCCATGGCACGCTCTGAAGGCTGAAGATGGAGCTGATGGTCCTGTGCCTCCTTGAGAGCAGTTTTCCTCATTCTCAAAACGAGCATGTGTGTCAGTGAGAGCTGTGAGAGATGTTCCTCCTCAGTAAACAACAGTAAAACAATCAAACACATCATCTGCGCTCTCTGCTCTCCCAGCCACCATAATTCCATACCCAGCTCTGACTGCTGCATTTATGTGTTTTATCACAAGATCCAGGGTTGAACCCAACCTTCATTACAGCAATGAAACTAATTCAGTCAGGGAGGACATGCAGTCAGAAGGTGAAGCACTTGTATTTCTCTCCCTCTCTCCCCAGCCTTCACAGATCTTTTCCAGAAGGAAAAATAAAATTAAAGGATTAACGCCTCTTCCCATACACTGATTTACATAGCACGATCCCAGTGACTGGAATGTGGAGTTATTTCAGATCTTCCCAACTGTGAGGAGGAAGAAAGGCTGCTCCATCACTGACTATCAGCTCGCTGAACACATGGACCGCTGACAACACCGGGAGGATTTACAGCAACATTTGCCCTCCGTCTGCCTCCAAACCCTATTTACAGATTACTTGCATACAATGACTTTAAAAAAACAGGGACAAAAGGAAAAGGAAAACATAATTTTAGTATTTTTAAAAAAAAACCAAAACCACATGGCACAAATGTAGAGACTGAAGGCTTGCCGGTGAGGAATCCTTCTGCTGACTCTGCCTTCCCTGTGCCTCTCAGCTCCCCAATTACACCATCACTACACATGGGGCTGCTTCAGAAATATCTTTAAGTGCAAAGTCATTTGTAAAATGCAAATACCACCTCTGACTCCAGCTTAACAGTTTGGCTTCCAATCACAAGGCAATCACCAGAAGGATTTTCTCCATTTTCTTAACCTGTCACAGTTTCCAGGGCTCTTTGCCACCTCTTTCCCGACTTCCTCCTGTGGCACAGCACAGAGCCAGAATGCACATGCAGTTTGATCCAAATCTCACCTACTACCACCCCTGCAATCACAACAGCTACTCCAGGTTTCTACTGATGAAACTGGAACTGGACCCTAGATTTTCTTTAGGGTGTCATTAACGTTTGAGTCTCACTCGGAAGTTTGTGGATGTGTCTTCCCTGTCCCGGGAATCTCAAGACCAGGCTACGTGATATGAACTACAGGGTGTTAGATAATGCAACAACTGCCTGGAATTGGCTTTTCCCAGGTTCCCAGCACCACGTTACTGTACCTCCCAGTCCAGGACAGAGGCCTGCCACTGAGCTATCTTGTCGATGTTCTCCAGCCTCCGCTTCCGCTCGTTGATCTGCAGAGTCACGTTCCTCATGACGGCGAGGGCAGCGGCCACGTACCTGTAGTCACTGTGGGGAACACACCGAGAGGCCATGACACGTGCACAGAGTCCATCAGCCCCCAGCAGCAGCACAGTCCCACCATCCCCCCCAGGGAAACACGGGAAGGTTTGCCTCTCAATGCTACGACGCCGTGTTTTTCCATCGGCCATGACTGGAGCATCACAAGGGAGCAGCTGAACTGGAACTGGGAGCCAGCCCAGCTCCTCAGCTGCTTCCATGGGTGCAGTGAGCACAGCCTGGCCTCTACCAACCCAACAGCTCAGCTAAAGGGCATCCTAAAAGACAGTCTGCACATTTCTACAGCCTGGGCCTTCTGGCCTGGATTTTTCCATTTTTGAAATGAACATCAGAAAACAGTTTTCATTTGGACAACGGACGAAGCACCTCCCAGGCCATAAGGTGGCTCCAAGAGTGCCCCAGAGCACTTATCCCATGGAATTTATTCTTACTGCAGATTTCAGGTGAGCAAATCAAGGCAAAATCTTTCTTTCTCCCCAGATGGGCCTGTGAATGCAGCAACACGGAGTGAGAAAGGCTCCTGCCAGGGCCAGCGAGAACGATGATCAGTCTTTTCAAAAAGTGATGCTGAAATCAATGCTATTGATTTCTGCCCTGTGCCTCCTTTTCCATTCCAAGGAGCTGTAATGTTCATTTCAATTGGGAAGACAGGCAAGGCCAGCTGCCACAATGCCACCATAATGTATTATTAACTTAAGGGCTGCTATTGACTGCTGACTAATGAGAAAAACTGCCATCTTGGGCAGCTGCAGGGGGAACGGCTTTATTGATTATTGCTAAGGATTGCACTGGTGACAGCTAAAATGGGGGGGAATGCTGGGAATTAGATGCCTTCTCCCTGTGATCCCAACAGGATAAATATTAAGAAACAATCTCACTGTGATATACAATAGAAGATTACTTGCTATTTTGCTTGGATGAAAACTTGGGATGAGTTTTTAATTTTTCTTCAGTTCTTTTGTCAAAATTCTAGCTGAGGTTAAAAAATAAATCCCACAAATTCCAGAACAGCAGGGCTGGTCCTTCAGCAAAGGAGAATAGAGTATGGGCTGCCCGACATATCCATCACAGAATCCCAGGATGGTTTGGGTTGGAGGGGACCTTAAAGCCCATCCCATGCCACGCCCTGCCCTGGGTAGGGACACTTCCAGTACACCAGGTTGCTCCAAGCCCTGTCCAACCTGGCCTTGGACAATTCCAGGGCTGGAAGTGGTGATGATACACAATGAGCTTCTCGTGCCTCCCTTTGTGGGGCCGTCTGTGTGCACGGGAGGAACGAAGCTGGGCCAGGGTGATCAGCAAAACATCCACGAGCTCTTGCAGGGAAACAGGAAAGTCACTATGGCCACAAAGGACGTGCAGAGGCAGGCAGAGGTGCAGGGTTTACAGACAGTCACTCATAATCTCCTAGCAATTATGCCCATGCAAGGAAGGGAGGGTAATGACAGTGCACTCCTTAGCAGAGTCTCCTCACAGAACATGTTCCTACACTCTTTACCTCCAGCTCAGTTTTCAGTGGGAATGCTCAGGACACCAGCAAGCTGCACTTAGGACCTTCATATATTTAATTCATATTAAGCTGGAGTAAATCTTTAAGAGGTGAACAGATGTGGCCTTGTGAAAAATTCAAATGAACCAGTCTCAAAACAAGAAGCAATTGCAGGGAGCCAGGCACTAAGCACCCCCGTCCTGCCTCCACATGGAGTGGGCCGGTGCCAGCCAGGCTGGGTTCATCTTGGGAATGCTAATTCCCTAATTCCAATGAGAAAACCCTGTGCACGTTTTTCTTTCACGCTGTAATGAAGAAGGAGTTGGGACTGAACTTTTTGGGCTCCCAGCCCATGTCTGTAGCAGAGCTGGCAAAAACTTAAAGGAAAAAATAACAGAAGCAAAGCATTTGGCCAGTGAAGTAACAATAGGATACCGTTAACTATGAAATGAAGGTAAATAAGTGGTTTGTCAATTCTATTGGGGCTGCAGTGACCACGTTCTAGTGCTCAATCTGAATGTAAGTCTAGATTCTTGCCAGATACCATGTGCAAACTCGGGGGACAGTGGTCAGGTTCAGGTGTTACTGTCCTGAGCTGGTGCAGGGAAGATCCACAGCTCTGCAGGCACAGTGTTAGTGAGAGGGAAGGAAAAAAGAAAGAGACTTCATGTCCCTCTGTTAGGTGAAGCTCCCTGGGAATCCTGGGCCTCTCTGAGTTTTGCCTTCCTCCAGGGCAGGGATACAGCACAGGGCTCTGTGAAGCCTGGGATTCATCCCGTGCTGTGTTACAGCTTTGGGGGGGGTTACTCCTTCTAAGCAAGGTGAGCAAACATCACCCTGCTTTCCCTTGTCAGAACATGGAGAAACAAGAAATGAAATGTTCGTGGCTGTGTCCTGTTATGGACACAATCCAGTGAAACAGAGCTCTCAGTCTGAATCAACTGACTGCTGCTGAACCACGGGGGAGCCCCAAGTCTCCTCAGAATGTGACTGTATGTGATTACTTAACAACATGGTGAATTTAAAACGTCCCAAAGGGAACAAGAATGCACTCCCAAAATAACCCAACCCTTGTGTAATCACACAGTCCACATCCCCTTTGGTAAGGCCACCAAATAATTAAACACAGAGCTCCCCTCTCTGAGGCTGCTCGTGCCCTCCCGTTGTGAAGCCACTTCTGAGCTCCCACCAGTGCTGTGGGGCACCACATGGCTGCTGAGGAAAAAACCCCCAACCTCTGGGATCCCAGAGCTGCTTTCTGATACCCTAAGGTTCCCATGACTCCACTCCAAATTTGTTTTGGTCTTGTTACGAA
Organism: Myiotriccus ornatus; assembly: GCA_036023395.1. Taxonomy (NCBI): domain Eukaryota; kingdom Metazoa; phylum Chordata; class Aves; order Passeriformes; family Tyrannidae; genus Myiotriccus; species Myiotriccus ornatus. The sequence continues at coordinate 18,356,380 of JAYRBT010000156.1, forward strand.
GGGAAAACCGGGAATTGTATCTGGAGATAAAGGCATGACCAAATTGGTGACTTTGGGCATTCAGCGAGCCTGAATCACTCAAACTCATTCATGGATGCAGATCAATACATTTCTGCTCATGTCACATCTCTGCTCTTCTAGAGATGGGTTTGGGGAAAAGCAAAGAAGTGTTTCTGAAACATCTGTGATTTTTTTGTTCTCAGAAGCACCTACTTTTAAATGGGTTTTGGAAAAAGAAAGAAAATTGGCAAGGTGGGAGCAAATCTACTCTTAGAGGGCCTGATTCTTCTTTCACCTTATTTTTACAGCAGTAAGTCACAAATGATATCACAGCTCCTCTTCCTGATTTACACTGTCAGGGAGTCAGGCTGATTGCCCTCAGCAGCAGCAAAAGAGATCCTGGAAATTTTGGGAAGAAATCAAACTGTGGGTGCTCCTCTGAGCCCAAGCCCCAGGGCAAAATAAGAGATGGGATCAGGCTGAAAAGCAGAGCAGGTTTTGAGTTCTGCCCAAATCAGAGCATGTTCAGGCTGGAGTTGCAGATCCTGGCCCTCCAATTGCTGTGTGCCAAGGTCCTCCTCGGGAGAAGGGAATGAGCCTTTCGGACCACTGAATGCTAATTAGGTAATTTTTCTAGTGTAACTGGTAGCATCAGAAAAGTACATCCAAGGGTAATTAGTTCACATGTCTGATTATAACAGCGATGAGCCTCGCTCCATCGAGAATTGGTGCTTTGAGAAGCTTTAACTGTCTGCTGAACCTTTGCCCTGCTTCCATTTATAAAGGATGTCACCGAGAGAGGAGCTGGGCAGCAAACCCCGAGCCCTGTGTGTGGAAAGGAGCCCTGGCAGCGCCCCCATGCCCTGGGCTGGTGTTACCTGTGCTCCTGGGCCGTGTACTTGAGCAGCTCTGCCAGCTGCAGGGGGTACTTGCAGATCTTCTGCACCGGCGTGAGCAGGAAGCCGTCAATGGCGATGTCGATCATCTGCTGCAGCAGGCGACACGCCTCGAAGAAGTGCTGGTACCTGCTGTCCTTCATCAGCTTGGAGAGCTCCATGCACGCATCCAGGTGGTTGTTACAGTACTCGGAATAGATCCAGAATCCATCTTGCTGTGGAGGAACAGGGACACGTCAGGCAGGTGACCCAGCTGGCCAACAACACATCCCAGCCAGAGAAGGGCAGGGTGAGATGGGAGACTGGGGAGGAATCCTTCCCTGTCAGGGTGTGCAGGTCCTGGCACAGGTTGCCCAGAACAGCTGTGGCTGCCCCAGCCCTGGAAGTGTCCAAGGCCAGGTTGGAGCAACCTGGGCTAGTGGGAGGTATCCCTGCCCATGGCAGGGGTGGGAGTGGATGGGCTTTAAGGTCCCTTCCAACCCAAACCAGTTCGGAGTTCTAAGAAAGCACACCCCACACAGGAGGAAGGACAGATCCCAGAGTACTTTTCCTGCTTGGAGGGGGTATTGATTGCTCTGGGGGAAAAGGGGAGGAGAGAGCACCCTGCACACTGACATGTGCCTGAGATCCTGCAGCTGCAGGTGTGTTACTGTGAACCCTGTGGCTGTTCTCAGTTTCAAATTGTGCCATGGCATTTTCACTAGAAAAGGTAAAGATCTCTAGATTTTGCTAAGACAAGATGACAGCCTTTCTAGAGCTCTTTTTCTGAAAGATCACAAAGCATCTGGCAAGTGTTTAGGAGCTGGGTGTGAATGAAATTCTCTTTACCAACAGGGACCCCGAGGCACCAACCACTGTGGGGATTTCCCCAGGGCCAGAGAGCCAGAAAGCACCAAAGAATGGAAAAACAGATTAAAAATCCACTCACACATGCCCCCCTCCACCTTTTGCACTGGTCTAACAAGTCTTTTGGTGGCAATTTTGTTGGAATTTCCTTTTTCTGCCATCACTGACCACAGACCTGCCCTCACCCTTAACTCAGGCTTGATTCATCTGGGCCACACAGACAAGGCAATGAAAGTTCACAGAAAGATTTCACTGGAAGAGAGATGAACACAACCTGACTACCCAGCATCCCAAATTAAAGTGCAGTTGAGACAGCCCAGCTAAAGCCCAGGTGTTGTAGGCCAGCCTGAGATGCTCCATTGGGTTGTGGCCAATGCCTTACAAACTACAGAAGGACAGACCTCATTTTGTAAAACACACTTGCCCAGCAATTCTTATTTCTCAGTCCCTGAGGGCCCAAATAACCTACCCTTCTGGGAGCAAGGGAGGCCTGGTGTCCTTCCCAGCCCCACCGACTGAGCCATGCACTGACAGCTCTCCCTTCCTGAAGCAAACGAGGAATAAAATGCTTTGCAGATCCATGGACAGGATCTTACCGTCCTCGTCCCTCAGTTTCCCCAAATGGCTAAACAGGGATAATTTATCAGGAGTTTATCAGCCAGCTTTCAGCCCCTGTCTGGTGACAGGCAAGTCTCAGATCTTCCTCCGAGTAACAGCAGCAATTCTTACTCTTGTCACTATCAGTGACTTGACAGCACAGCCTCAAGTCATGACATTTTAGCTACTGATTCTCACCAAGATTTCGTACATCTTCTGGCCACAGAGGTGGAATGGGATGCTGCTTTGGAAGGAGCAGCAGAGATTGCAGGCTCTGATTAAAGCCTGTTAACACCTCATGCACCTGGCTCAGAAGGAAACCTGACTTCAAGGAGAGGAGCAGTGATGCTTAAGAGACGCTGTGAACCTCTAGGGATGCCCTGCTGAAGTTTCAGGAACGTCTGTCAGGAACTTCTCTGGTAGGAAATGAACTGCTGCCAGCTCAGCCGTGACCCAGCACGGGACCTGCAGCCCAGGAGCACCTGTGAGCTGATACCACCCTTCATTCTCCCTCAAGGAAAGCCTTCAACTGCAGGGCTGTCCTTTTCTTGACATTTCCTGACATGTTCCCAACACTGGCCAATTTATCAGCTTCTGTAGTACATGGCTATGGAACAGGACGATGGGCTGGGCAACTGAATGATGTGTGGGTGTTTCATCCTTTGCAAGTGCATCTCAGGGCTCCAGCAAACAGCCCAGGCATCTGTTCTCCTCTACTTTTCTTGTGTAATGCACAATTAAGGCCTCCTTTCACCTCTCTGAACCTTCTTACCTCCTCTAACCTTCTGCTCACCCATGGCATGACCAGGAGGCCTATGAGTGGGTTTAAGACACATTCTGAAGGTGGGGAGTAGGTGAGATATCACACCTACATAACATGATTAAGGGTGGATGTGAGAAGGTGCTAGGATTCAGAGGTACTGGGGGCTATCCAACTGTATGCTCCAAGTTCTCCCTCCTCTGTATCTAACAAGGCAGATGGAGAACCAGGGAGTAGTCCCCGATATGTTACTAGAACACTGTGACGCACAAAAGGTACCCTGAGTGGTTCCTGCCTCCCGACTTTTCCTCCTCCCGCCCCCACCCACAGCCCCCCATTCCCAAACCAACCCCCAAAGTCCCAAACGAGATGCCAGAAGCACTCACGTGTTCCAGGAAACACGGGCCAATCTCACTGAGATGGGGGTCCTCGTTGTTGTACTGTTTCTCCAAGTCCCGGACAAAGCCCATCTGAAATCTGTAGATGTCTTCGATGTTCCCAAAGATGATTTTTAGCTGTTCATCACTGAACATGTCCCTCCTCTTCCGGCACTGCTTTAAGTAACCCTGCAAGGAGCAAGGAAGAACAATTTGCAGAGAACAGCAAAATCTGGCTGACAGCTCCAAAGAGGTGTGTTCCAGTGTTGTAGGCCTGCTCCTTCCAAACCCACTGCCTTCCAACACCTGACACCAGGGCAGCTCCTACAAACACTGCTGCTTCCGTGTCCTCTTCAGTGGCACATGGTGTTACAGAGAAAGCTGCAAGGGGCTGTTGGAGCACCTACCCAACTCTGATTTCTCCTTTTAGCCACAGTAATCAGGGCAAGGAAGCTGTTTTAATATCTTTATCAAGTTCTGTTTAATATCTTTCCAATGATCTGGAGAAGGGGATTGAGTGCACCTCAGTAAGTTTGCAGGGAACACCAAGCTGGGCAGGAGAGTTGATGTGCTGGAGGGTGGGAAGGTTCTACAGACACTGAGCAAATCACTTCATCCTCCTGTGCTTCACCTGTGTGGATGACCAACACGGAATCACAGAATTGGTAAGGCTGGAAACGGCTTCTAAGTCCATGGAGTGCCACCATAATGATTTAGACCAGAAACTTTGCAAGGCCAAGCCTCATGTGCTATAACTGGCCTGGTCCATTCTGCAGCCTCTTGACTGAAAAGAAGGAACATGGGGATCATCAGGAGATGACTTTGCTTACTTTGCTTGCCTTTATTAAATAGGAAGAGGGAAAAAAAAAAAAAAAGAAGGGAAGAAAATGCCAGCCGCTCCAGTGGAATGGCTATATTTGGGAAGTCAGGATGCTTAGTCACACAGCCACACTGCCAGCTGGTGACACGCAGCTGCTGGGCCACAATGAACCACTGGAACACTGTAATAAACCTTCCCTCAGACTCACCATGTGGTTCCTGAGGGGGAGAACTTCAAACATACGAATGAGAAATGCAACTTTGGCCGACCTGGCCAGGACCCAACCCCTGCGATGTCCAGCTTAGCTCGGAGGATGCCGTTACCCTGAGCTTCCTGGCTTTTCAGCTTGGGTTACGGAATACCTTCTGCATTTCCTAATCCAGGTCTCTCTTCCTGCAGGAGCTCCTTGATGACTCATTTCCCTGGGTTTCCCTCTCTCATTTTTCCAGGCCAGGAGGAACGGGATCAGGCTGGTTCCCACGCTGCCGGACAGTCGCGGGGCAAACCAGAACTCAAACTCGGGAGAAACGATGCAGAGCATCGATCCGTGCTGCTGCTCATGTTTACCTGCTTATCTCAGAAGGGCTTTGCAAACACCCACAGAGAAAGCTGTGCCCTGCCACGAGGCCAGGCTGTCCCTGGCAGGGCGCTGGTGCCGGCAGTGCCAGCGATGCCCACGAGCCGCCTGTGCCGGGACTTGTGCCCGCCCCGCGCTGCCTGCAGGCAGCAGCCTGCCCTCCCACTCTGCTCGGTGACATCCCTCCCTGCCTGATTCCTGTGAACATCTCTCAGCCCTGGGGTTGCCACTGGCTGTGACTCCTGCCCTGACTATTCCCATCCTTCCCTGACTGTTCCCATCCTCCCCTATTCCTATCCTCCCCGTGCTGGTTCATCACTTCGCCAGAGTCACGTGTCCGCAGGAGCTGAGGCAGCACATTTCTGCACAGGCATCTCTAAAAGCACAGGGAAAATACAGGACTGTGTGGAGTTCCCGAGCCTTATTCTCTCTATCCAGCCAGTGCCTTTGGATGTGTGGTTTCCAGCACAAGCAGGAAAAGGGAGACTGAAGATTTATATATAACACGCAGCGAGAGGCAGCTAGAAGGCTGCTGCAGAGTTTTTCCACTAAATTTACTTCTGTTACATAAAACAATGTCATCTTCCTTCTGCTCATCCTGTCAGGTTTGCTCAGAGGAGGGATAGCTGACTGATGAGCAGATGTTGGAGAGTGTTTTGCTCAATGAATACCTAAAAATAGCGGCCAAACTGTCTCTCTTTGAAGTACTTTTCCATGTAGTCCCTGAAGTATAGGCCAAAGTTGGAAAGTATTTGCAGGAGGTTAAGTGCTAAGTTTTCTTCACCCCAGAGTGGATTTAGAGACAGTCAAGAGAGCTGGACTGACCATCTATCCATCCATCCATCCATCCATCCTTGCTGCCTGTCTGAGAGCAGGGTGAAGGAGAGAACAAGGAGGTAACAGCCACTGCAGGCTGTAACTTCAAAGGCAGCTGTGAGGATATTCCAATTTTTTTCCTCTCTGAGCTGTTTTGGGGCTGTCTACACTGCCCTGTAACCATCCCTCAACTTTAATAGCACCATTTGGGCTATAAAACACTATGCAGGGTTCAGGGCATACAGGTGAGTGTGGTACTGATGTGCACATACCCAGAATAAGCACAAGAGCAAAGCTGAGACTGTTTGAACTGAAGAGGAAAGCAGAGCCATGTCTGGTGCCAGGATTCTACAGCACTTACTCAAATACCTGTTACAGCCTCCACTGAATGTCAGGCACTGTGACTGCACTAAAATATAGAACAAAGTCCTGGAGGAACACAAGCTTGTTCCTCAACAGGGCAACAATCAGCCAGATCCAAAGCAGAAAAACAAGGTGTGGGCAAACAAGGTGTGAAAGACAGATATGCAGCACAGATCCAAAGAGCTCTCTGCAGTCACCCTCCAGTCTGGTATCCACGGAGGACAGACTGGGCACACCAAGGAAGCAGCAGCTCCTCAGCCCTGGGCCTCTGAAGGAGGGCACCACTGCTGCCAAGCAGGTTTTATGCTGCTTCGCTCTGAGGCAGCACAAGAAAGTGCTTTTCATCCATCTCTGAGGATGAGTCAGGCTGAGGGATCCAGACCACGTGGGGGCTTGTCTCGTCAGCCCTGCACAGCGGCCCCGGCCTGACACGCTGAGCTGCAACCAGGATGCGTTCCATGCGGCACTCAGAGCTGTCCTGGCACCGAGGCAAGGCTTAGGTGGAATCCAGTGGACATTATTAAAAAATAAATTCAAAGCGAAATTACTTGGAAAAGAGCAGAATGCAGCACTGGAAGTTGGCTGCCCTTTCCCACCTCCCACCTCCCAGTGGCTTGTAACATGGAGGATTCCTTTGATCTCTCAATTGCCTCGCTGTTCCCATCCAAGCCCTGTCACTTCTGCCTCTAACACCTCCTTAAATTGAGCTGTGTCTTCCTAATCCCTCTGCTGGTCCAAATCCTGCTCATTTCTCAAAGCCTGGCACCCTCCTCTTCCTTCTGCCTCTGGTTCTTCCACCTGCACTCCCCAAACCAAACCCCCTCCCTGCCCCTCTGCTCCCCCCGAGGCTCCTGCCCTGGACAGACCCTGTGCCCTCCCAGGATCAAACCCCAGGGGCAGAAGGTTTCTTTTCAAGCCCAGAGATGGCCACACATCCAGGGAATCACGGAATCTCAGAATCACTAAGGTTGGAAAAGCCCTCCAGGATCATCAAGTCCAGCACTACCACCTTGCTCACCACTAAAACACATCCTCAAGTGCCACATCCACACGTTTGTTTAATGTTTCAAGGGATGGTGACTCCACCACTGCCCTGGGCAGCCTGCTCCAATGATTTACAACCCTTTCCATGCAGAAATTTTTCCTAATATCCAACCTAACCCTTCCCTGGCACAACTTGAGGCCATTTCCTCTTGTCCTGTCACCTGTTACCTGGGAGCAGGATGTGGTGCTTTACAGCACAGGGCTGAGCAGCACTGCCTGCCAGTAAGACTGGTTACTGCTACCCCTCCTAAAAACCTTGGGTTTAGTTTTTTATTACTTTTCTAAGCATTAAGTGCTAACCCTGACATTCCTACTGCTGAGTATTTCCTTAAGGCCCAATTCTTTATTCTTTCTTTTCGTAGA
>JAYRBT010000156.1:18363938-18383225 GCA_036023395.1 Myiotriccus ornatus
CCAACCTGGCCTTGGACACTTCCAGGGATCCAGGGGCAGCCACAGCTTCTCTGGGCAACCTGTGCCAGGGCCTCCCCCCCCTCACAAGGAAGGATTCCTTCCCAGTATCCCATCTAACCCTGCCTCCTGTCAGTTTGAAGCCATTCCCCCTTGTCTTGTCACTCCAGGCCCTTGTAAATAGTCTCTCTCCATCTTTCTTGCAGGCTCCTTTCAGGCCCTGGAAGGCTCCAGTTAGGTCACCCCAAAGCTTCTCTTCTCCAGGCTGAACAATCCCAATGTTTCCCTTTGGTGATATTTCAGATGATCCATCCACTCCTGATAATGCAATCCAAGCAAAACTCCACATTTTACCCCCAGCAGAAATCTCCACAGAAGTGTTTCACCCAGCAGCAGTTCAGTCCTTCATGCCCTAAGTGAGGGCACAGCACCATCCATGGGGGCAGTGGGGCAGTGGGATGGGGAACTCTCTCCCAGCAGCTTGCACAGGTGATTTCCACCCTGGTGTTTGCCAGCTCCTGAGCTCCTGGCTTGGCCAGACTCGTGTCAGGGGTGTTATGTGTAATAACATGGTGTATAATAATAGAGTAGCAGGTATTGGAAATACATTCTGAAGCAGAAGAGGAAAATGAGAGGGCTCTTACTCACTGTCCTCGGTAACAACCACATATCCTAAAGCGCCTCTCTGGTATTAGGATTTGTTATTCATTACAGCTCAGCAACAAGAGCATGACCACACACTGCTAAACTCAGCACTAAATCAGGCTCAGGCTTTGCAACCCAGCCAGGGCCCCTCTGCCACCCCCTCCAATGCCTCACATCGCTGCTGTTCCGCCTGACACCCTAAAACAAAGAGCCCAGGGAAGCAGGGAATTTGCCGCTGTCAGAGCACTCCTGCAGCTCATCGGGCATTGTGTGGTGTCTGCTCGTCCTGAGGCACAAATCACACCCCTGTTATCCATCAGGGGCACTGGGAGCTCCAGCCAGCCACTCTCTGCATCTCCAGTCATGCTGTGTCCAAATGCCCGGGATGACAGAGCTGTCTCCGGCCCTTCCCCAGGCAAAGGGATCGCTCTGATTGAACTGAGCACAATGAGGCTCTCTGCAGCAAGGCACAGCCCATCATTTCACAGATGAGAATGCCCATCTCAGTCCTCCTCCTTCCTTAGCAGAGGCAGCTGAATCATTTCCTGGTGCTCTACGTGGAGGTAAGATTTATCCCCTCGGTACCGTTTTGTATCACGGAGAGCAAAGCAAGAGCTTTCCAGATCTCTCTCCTAACTGGGACACACCATTAGGTGCAGTAAATCAGTGTCACCCCACGGATGTCACTGCAGCTGTACCTGGCTGGACCTCCTGGGAATCCCACTTGGCAGAAGCACAGTGACATGGCTGGAGATGCAAGTCAAGGTTTATTTAGTTTTTCAACAGAAAAGTGCAAACGCAGAAAAAGAAATGGTATGTGGAAAAGTGCCTGCAGTTCTTCCCTTCTCCAATGCAAAGCTCCCTGACTGAAATAGCCCAGTGAAATTATGCTCATTTGTTTCCAAATTGAAATCCCAAGACTCTTCCATATTTGAAAAGTCATAGATGCTTTTTGGATGGCTGCTCTGCCTCGTCAGGAGACAAGCAGCAAGTAGGAAGGGAGGAAGACATTCTTCTAAGCAGAATCCACAAGGGGCTTCACCACATTGACTGGGCACAGGCTCACTAAATCCTAAACATTCCAAGAGATGAGCTGAAAGGCATCCACGGGCTTTGATTTCGGTGCTAGCAAACTTGTGCCTCTCAGAGATAAGTACATGCTCTCCACAGAATGCCCAAGCTGTCCTGCTGCCCTCCCAGGGCAACTGTGCACTCCCCTTCCTACACACCCAGCACCAGGGCTCTGCACACTGGGCTCAGCTCAGCGCACTAATCCCATGTCTAAGGGGTTGTAGAGGTTAATTGCAACATCATAAAGAAGAATGAAATTGGGGATGAGTGGGGTCAGTCACTAAAGTCCATTTGTTTGCTGGTTCCCTTCCACTGGATAAATCTAATGTACTTCATTTCTCATGGTGCAAGCATTTTTCCATCAGTCTCACCATAAGCAAAGGCAACTGGGGGCCATCCTGAGCCAGGGGAAATTGTGAACCTGATATGAGAGGCACAGATGACATGGGTAACTGATTGGTTTAATTACAACCTCATTTCCTCAATCACAAGTTCAAAAGTAGATGGCATTGGGTTTTAATTAAGAGGACTGCTTGAAGGTTCTCAACCTCATCATGTTTCAGTCAAAGAGGTATGGAATAAAGGGCAGGAAATTGTACTTTTAGTTAATACAAACTGAAGAAATTATAAGATCCAGCAGAAAATTCTCAGAACTATCAATACTTATCGACAGATGCTGCTCCTCTATAGACACACCACTCAAACACACTGTGGCTTTTTCCCAAATAATCCATGGACAAACCTCTCCTGACAGCCCACTGTGTCCTGCTGAGCCCCAGGGTCACAGCCCATGGACAAACCTCTCCTGACAGCCCCCCCGTGTCCTGCTGAGCCCCAGGGTCACAGCCCATGGACAAACCCTCACTGTGGGCAGCCCCCCAGGGTCCCGGCCCGTACCTCGCAGATGTCCTTGAGGTGTTTGATGTAGTGGCGCTCGGTGCTCATGATCTCGTTGATGACGTTGGCTCTCATCTGGTCGCGGTTCTGCACGGTCCTGCCCAGGCACAGGCAGTCGGCGCTGGGATCCAAGTGGCCGTTCTGCACGTCGCTGGTCCCCTCCTCCACCCCATCTTCCTGGTTTACCCATAGCTGTGAGGAGCAGAGGGGAGAGCAAAGGGCTTATTCACAGCAGCATCAGGAGCCAACGAGTCAGGGTCGCCTGGTTTTTGGGAGGTCCACTCCCTCCTCACCCCCACGGCGGTCAGCGGGGTGTCCACACTGCTCACAGCCCGCACAGTCCATTTCTGTGGCTCCCCAAAGGCTGCCCTCACACTGCCCAGCTCTGCCCATAAGCAAGGGGTTGCAACTGTTGGCTGTTCTGATCCCAACTACAAAATAATCACGTGAAAGGGTGACTGAGCCCTGGATGCTGCCAAGTGCTCCAAAGCAAGGCGGGCAAGTGTAAAACAGGAGATCTGCAGGTACTGGGGTAAAGCACTGCTGTGCCAGTTCCTTCCCACCTCCACCTGGGGTCTGTCTGAACAGGAGGATCCTCTGGAAGGAGGGATAAGCCCTTTCCAGGTGACTGATTTAAGGCCAAGATGGGTCGGTTCAGAGATGTAAATGAACGTGCACATCAGCACCAGGCTGTGTTCCTGGGGTTTCTGTAACAGCCCAGGCCAGGGGATGTGAGTGAGCATTGATTTCATTTCACAGCAGATTTCCTCATCAGTTCACATGAACAGCTTTTCTGACTCAGGCAAATCCCCCCTCTCAGCATCCCGAGATTGGGATCCCCAACCCACAGGAACAGCACCGAGTAAGTCTCCGAAAACCTGGGGGCTGAGGGCAGCTTGGGATGGGGTGCCAAGCACGGAATACTCTACACTGGAATAATTACAAAAAGCAATGAAAAAGTACCACTCTGTTTGCAGCACACTGAAGTTTCTTTCCATCATCAAATAAAAAAACCTACACTGAAACTGCAAACTAGAAGTTAACACAATTCTCTAGTCTGTGTCTCCGAACAAGGCTGTGCTCTGCACACAACAGACGGAGCAAGGGCCTCCTTCTGTTACCTTTTCCCCCAAATAAAACCTGCCTAAAATAACTCTGATTGACTCAAACTGGGCTCAGGGTAGTTTGTAAACAAACATTAAATAAAGCTTAAAGCTGACAGAAACATCCCTGTCTTACACAGATCACCTCAGCTATGATGGAAATCAAGCAACTTCTCAGCATTTAAAGCCCAAATACTGGGGACTTTCAAATATAAAAATTCATGTACCTATGAGCAGTGGAACTGTCCACACACACAGCACATGGGGAACTAACAGCACCATTAACCTCATTCAAGCTTCCCTTCAGTGTTAACAGTTTTTCATACATTCCTATTATTCAGTTTATATTAGGCTTTAAACAGATTGTAAAGGGCAGTGTTCCTGCAAATTAGTGAAGTAAAAACCCCCAAACCTGCTCATGCTCCTTCCCTGCTTTCCCAACCAACATGGTGTTCTGCTAAACCACCCCCTGCAGCTCCCACATTTTGCCACCCTACTGTGAGTACTAAAGGCCATAAACCCCCAAAGCCATCTCTTCTCTAGCAGAATGTTAATGCTGCTGCAAACCTGGGGGATAAAACAACCCCAAAGCAATAAAAAGCCAAACTCGTTCCCAAGTGTGCCCAGTGTCTGGAGCTGCTGGGGAATGGACATGAGGGTGTAGGGCAGCAGCGCCCATTTAAATACCAAGATGCCTCTTCCCTGGGCCACCAGCCCTGCCTTGAGCTGCTGCCCCTGGGCTGTGCTCAAGCAGAGCCAGGTACATCCCAGGGCAGCCCATCTGCCCAGGTGAGCCAGGGGCAGAGCCAGGATGGATCCAGCACCCTGCCTGCTCTGCCCACGTGGTGCCCTGCCTGTCCCCCTGCAGCGACACGTGGAACCTCCTTCTGCGCATCAGCAGAGCAGAGGGATGTGCCGAAGCCTTCAGAGAGGCCAAACCAGGGCTGGAGCTGAGGGAGAGGGCAGGTCGGTGACCCCAGCCAGGCCCTGCTATGCCAGTTTGGAGACATGGGAACCCTGGGAGCTGCAGCACCCCGGGAGCAGCTCTGCAGGCCTTTCCCAAGGTCCTTCCCTCAGGATGGGCTTCTCCATCGTGCCATCTGCTGCAAAGACAGACTAGCTCCTGTTGTCTCCCAGTTATGGGACTGCACATGGATCTCTGAAAGGGGTTTTGTAGGATTTCCATCAGCACTGGGAGGCCTGGCTGAGCCACTGGAGGGAAGGCAGGGATCTAATCCCACTCAATATAGGGGGATCCGGCATGGAAAAGCTCTCCTGGCACACTGAAACAAATGTCAGAAGCATGTCTTTTGTTCAGAGAAACAACCCAAAAGCTGGTTAGGAAATATGGCTCTTCCCAGCAACCCTTCTCTGCTCTGGAAGAGGTTCTGGGCACACTGAGGCAGAGCAACACTCCATGTGTGGGTTATGCTGAAAAATAAATGGCCAAGTGCTGCTGCTGAGCTCTGGCCATGCTGATGTCAGTGACCTCAGGGGACAATCCCCTGGTATCACTGACACCCACTGCTCTGCTGAGAAAACCTGGGGGCACTCTCAGAAGGGAAAATGGGAGCTGGGAAGGACAGAAAGCCACGGGATGCCATGAGGGGCATGTCCTCATGGTGCTTTACTGGCATTCCAAACCAATGCTGAAAATCAAGCAGGACTAATGTGGGTATTAATTCCTGTTGGCTGAAGTTTAAAATAATTTCTCACCCTACCCTCCTGCTCCTATGAAAAGGGATTTTGCAGCTTTCCCAAACCCAACTGGAACAGCTTGTTACCAAGTTTTACGACACTCCTGCCAGTCTGGCAACAGAGCACACTTTTAAAGCTCTACCTCCTCGAGTCAGATCTCATGAGAAAAAATTCAATTTTTATTTAAAACATAAAGGAGGAAAGATCTAATCGTAACAACTGTGTGTGTAAGCTTGAATCAAGAATCCTAAAGGCTTTGAAACTCCAAGGCAAACAGCAAGCTTGCGAACTTCCACGATTTCTCAAATTCTGTCTGCCTTTTGTGAACGGCAGGAACACTCCCTCCTTCCTCATCTGGGAATCTCAGGAGTCCGGACTTTTTCCTTAATGAAATTTTTGCTCCTTCCTGCCAGGATTCATTTTCCCAAAAGGACAGAAAACACAGCTCTAGTCTAGATGACTTCTGCCTTAGATTAAAAACAAATGCAACAGTTTTATGGGGCCCAGGGGAAGCTGAAGGTGCCTCCCACCCCATGCTCTCCAGCCTCAGCTGCTGGAAGGATGAATCCCACTGTGCTGTTCAAACACTCCTGCTTTCTGCCTTAGCCTCTAAAGCTCTCTGAAATTCCAGCTTGGGTCATTCTTTCAGGGCATCTTTTGAAGTTTGGACCATGACTCACAAAAGCTGAGGCACACTGGCAGCTCTGCCACTGACCTTGGGCCAGTCACTGAAACTGGAGGAGGCTTTCCCCACCTAAACCCAGGGATAATCACAGACAAACTCGGGTAAATGTTGAAATATGGAAGTCAATGCGTCACTGTGGGCTCCCCAAGCTCTTGTACTCATCCAGGAGCATCAACCTGCAGAGACAGACCTGTGGTCTGACACTGGTTTCGCACTTCCAGCCCTCAAATCCTCTCGTGCCTGCACTGGGGAGCAGCTGCGACATGCTGGGACGTGGGGAGGTGGCGCTTAAAGAGTTAACTGTGCCCTGTGTCCCAGTGCCACCACCCCAAGCTGGATCCTCTCTGCTTCAGTGACCCGCTGGCTCCGACCGCAGCGCCGGCACTGCAGGCGACAGCCGGGTGGAACAGCAAGGGGGGTGACACTGGCTTTGCCCAGAAACTTATTAAATGCCATGTTTAGTTGATTTAGAAAACTCTGCAGCGTTCCTATTTTAGCCCAGTCACCTGTAAGGAGGGTGTTCACTATGTTTCAGACACATGTGACTCTCCCAAAAACGCTCTCCTGCCTGAAATGCCTGACCTCCTTCCTGCGGAGAACAGCTGAGATCCCACTGATGGGAAAAGGTCCATCTCCCCCCCATCTTTCCAATGTGCACTGGACACAAACACACAGGTGTACCCTCTTCCCAGTGCAAATACCTCTATTTTTTATAAAAGAAATTTTATAACTCTAGTTTTCTCCCAGTTTCACCCCATCTCCCCAGCCTTCCCAGCTCAGGATGGGTGGCTGCCACTCGTGGGAAGCTCCTGTGGGGCTCTCCAGGGAGCAGAGATGGGATGTCAGCTCTGCTGCTCTCTTGGATTCCAAGCAGCTTCTCGAGGCTCCTGTCCTGTCCTGCTCAGCACTCCAGGGCTGTGGCTGGGCACAGACAGGGGGTTGGGACACCAGACTAAATTACTGCATCCACTGCCACTGGTTTCTTAAGGATAAATAACAACAGCTGTTCACCAACTATCAACAGCCCTACAACAATAAATCAGCTTTCAGTGTCCCTTTAAACACCTCTGCAACGCAAGACATCCCGGGCTGTGAAATAGCACTGTGTGGGTTCCCCCACGCCATGAAAAAGGCCCAGCATCAAAACAACCAAGGCTGCCCCCAGAGCCATTTCAAACCCTTTGTGTCAAGAATTAATTAAAAGAAACCAACAAAAACTACAGAGGGAAAAATCCTCAAGTTGCATAATGCTCATCCTACGTGATGCTTCCCATTGAAAGGCCACGGTACACGTGGAGAGGAACAGGCTTATCGTGAGGCTCCCCGTCCTATTTCAAAATTCAACCCTAATTGGGAAGTCATGACCAGCTCCTGAGTAATGGAATAACTTGCAGAGGAAGATAAAAGGAAAAGAGTCAAAGAAAAAAGCCCCTTTTCCCTAAGGACCAGTTCTGGGAGCCAGGGAGAGCTGATCATTGCATCGTGCTGGTTTATGCTCTGTGTGATTGAGATCCTTCTAAAAAGGGACAAAAGGAAGACTCAGGGAGCTACAGGCCAGTCAGGCTCACCTCAGTGCCCAGCACGATCATGGAGCAGATCCTCCCGGAAAACAAGCTAATGCACATGGAAAACAAGAAGGTGACTCATGAGAGTCAACGTGGCTGCACTGAGGGAAAACTGTGCCTGGCAAATTTAGTGACCTTTGACAGGGTGGTTACAGATCTGAGAGCCCCTTCCACCCTAAAAGGACTCCAGGAGAGCTGGAGAGGGATTTGGGACAAGGGCCTGGAGGGACAGGACACAGGGAATGGCTTCCCACTGCCAGAGGGCAGGGTGAGATGGGATACTGGGAAGGATTTTTTCCCTGTGAGGGTGAACAGGCCCTGGAAGTGTCCAAGGCCAGGTTGGAGCAACCTGGGATAGTGGGAGTGGGACTAGATGGCTTTTAAGGTCCCTTCCAACCCAAACCAGGCTGTGAATCTATGATATAAAATTCTATAAATTTGATTCATCAATTTGCAGCTATACCCAAATGGTGCATAAAATCACCCAATGGCACTGGTGCAGCATGAGCTGACCTGCAGTTATTGCATACTGACCCTGCTGAGTGCATGCACTGTATGTAGAGGACATTTTACCTGAAGAGTCACTGAGGACTGATCATCTCATGCTAATCAGAAACCACGATAAAACAAACATTTTACCAGCCATCTGGATTATTAATCTCCTTCCACTGGACATTCACAAGGAGAAAACTAGCAGATAAAGGGCCATTTTGGATCCTAGCTCACAATTAAATAATGTGGCAGATTAATGACACGTGGAGATCTTTCCAGAGAGCTGTTGTCATTCGAGGGAATCTACTCACCAGTGATTTTATAATCAGCACCAGTGTGAGCAGCCCAGGCTTCACCAGCACCTGGGACAAACAGGGGATTGCAGTGTCACTGGCCCTACAACTGCTCAGGAGTGCCAGAGGCTCCAACACCCTCCAGAAATCCACTGCACCACAGGACTATTTCCCACCTGGCCACGCTGCCCTGCTCAGCAGGATTCGCCCCTTTCCCTCCCTCCCTGAGCTGGTTTTCGCTGGTGCTGTGCCCTTGTTTGCAGCCACGTGCCCTGTGTGACATTCCTGCTCCGCTGGACTGACACTGGATTAAGGAGATCACTTGCTTATTTGCAATCGAGGAGGGCTCTGGTGCAGAGCTTTGCATAAGCAAAGCATCATCAGTCTCCTGGTGTCACTCCAGCGGTCCAGGCACAGCCTCTCCCTGCCCCCAGGAGGGAGCACAGCCTGGCCTGGGCTCTGCAGAGGTGTTTCCCCTTCCCTGCCCTCAGAGAGGGGGGAGGACCCGCGTGTGCTCCCCTGGGGGCCGTGCCCTGCTGCAGGCACAGCCAGCTGTGGGGCTGTGGGTGGGATGCTGGTTGCTGGGAAACCAGCCCACCTCCTGTATCCTCTTCCAGGACAAGGAACAGGATGTCTGTCAGTAGAAGGAAAAGTAGCTGGAGCAAGTTGCTCTTTTTCCTCCCGTGGTCCCACCACTGTTTTCTTCTGCAGCCTGAATTTGTCCCTCTGTAATCTGCCTCCAGCCTCACCATCCTTCACTTTCCTCCAGTTCACAGGTTCCTGGATACTCCCCCTTTCCCTCCTGCAAACCCACTTCCAGTTCTCGCTCTCCCCTCTAAAACTCTCCATTCCCAGACTCAGAAATTCCCTTTACCCAAGGTGCAAAATACTCTTATTTCTGGGAAAGCAAAGATCAGGGGATTCTATAGGGCCAGCCTCAGGCTCTGTATCCATGAAAGGTGAACAAAAACAGCTCCAAGGAACTGGCCCTGTGCTTACTCCCTGTTTCCTGCAGTCCAAATGCACAGATTCCTGGGGGCTGAAGCTCCACCACGTAGCAAAAATGTCTTGTACACTGAAATGAAGTGGAAGTGCTTTGCTTTATCCATCAAAATACTAGGAATTAGGGCTCAGCTGTCCCCATTTTCTAAAAACCGAAAGCCCCTGCTGTGTGATGGTACATGGGATGCACAAGGGGGAGGAAGGAAAGCTCAGAGCTCACTGCAGACCCCCGGGAAGGGGAAGGCTCTTCCCTCACGACCCCCCTGGCAGGGCGCAGGGGAGGGGCTGCGGAGATTCGTGCCTGGCTTGCCTGACTCAAAGAACGGCCTTAAAATTCTGGTTGTGCACCTGCAAGGCAGCTTGTACAGGGTGAAGTGCCAGTGCCTGCCCCCGTGGGGACCCGAGGGGTGTGACCTGTGGGTGGCACGAGCTGTGGCGGTGCTGGTGGCTGCAGACCACAGGCAGCACTCGGGGCTCAAATGCTGCTTGGCTTTAAAAACCCCAAACTTCTGCAGCCCATCCTGTCTCTGTGCTGCGCCCAGACCTCCACCAGAGCTATTTTTAAGCTGGATTTGCCACGGGAGAGTAAAATCTCCTTTAGAAGGCAGTGACTGCAGCAGGCACTGCAGCACATCCCGCTCTGCACCTCCAACAGGTGATGCCACCTCAGCACCACCCACTTTCCTCCAGAAATCTCACCTTGGTGCCACTGCCACCCATGCTAAGGGAATGCTAATGCAGGGACTGCAGCAGAGGGAAGAGCAGGTAAGTGATGAGCTGCTGTATCGAGATATAATCAGATTTTAAAGGCAAGAAGCAGCAGATGTGGCTGGCTCTTGGAATTACATCTGCAGTACAGAGCAGTCACAACTCCTACTGTAAAAGCTAAACCCACCTACCCAATAAAGGTACGAGCTGCCAGGCTCTGAGTTTAGAGTCTCCTCCTCCACTGCACCTTAAAAGCTCATTCCAATTTATCCAGCACTTCTCCTTTAGGAGCAGAAAATAAAGTGGGTCAAAGGCAGCTTTTCAGCAGGAAAATCAATCTAAAATTACAACACTTGGGGGAACCAAGGCAATGGTGAGAGAGAACATGCTGCTGCTCTGCTCCACCCCTGCATCTTCTCCTGGAAGAGGCACACAAAAAATTCAGACACTCTCGTTGCTCGGGCCTTGAGAGGACCTTTCACTTCGGCACAACTCAGGCACTGGAAGCAGCTGCAGTAAAACCTCCTCAGCCCCAGCTTTGCTCTTTACCTTGGCTTTGTAACGTAAGGAAGGAGAGTCACTGCTGATGAGAAGAAATACATTCTGGAAGTTCAGTCTGCCTCTTGGATCCAAAGAGACTACGGAGAGCTTCCCACAGGAATAAATCCCCCCTCTGCCCAGGACAGGGGCACTCTGCCATGGCTCTGTGGGAAAGTTCCACTGCACTAAACATCCATGAGCTTCACCTTTTTTATTTCTTCTTCAGTGGAAATACAGCAGAGCCCAAACACGAAGCCATTTGACTTCCTGTGGTTGGAGTGTCTCACCTGGGCTGTTTGGGATGATGATGGGGAGCTCTGCAAGCAAAATTTTGGTTTGAGACCTACTTGTTTTCTAAAGGAGACCTCAAGGTACAACAGTCGATCGATGTGCAGCACTGACAGTTACTCTGTGCTGGAAATCCCTCCCTACCAACACTAAGCTGAATTTTCTGAGCACATGTCGATGCTGGATGTGCTGCTATGCAAAAACTCACATATATAATACTTGCACTAACAATTTTAAGAATCCTGTGCTTCCCAGAAAGGGGAGTTTTAGTTGGTGCACTGTATTGTAAGTGGTATCAACCCAGTTAGTTATCTTAATGAATTAGTGATGAATCAAGTTTAAGTTCATTTCTAATCTTTTCAGAGGGTACAGACCAGTAACTTCAGCTCTAAAACTTAGGATATGGTTTTTTTGTCCTCTACAATTTTGAACTCAAAGTTTAAAATTCCTGTTTAAAATTCCTGCTGATTTTTCCAGTTGCACCTCCCAACCTGCCAGACCACTGGAAGTTCACAGGATGTTCAAAGACACCATGCACTGATCACAGGGTTGATGGCTGCACCCTGTGGGTGCCCAGGATCACTGCATAACATGCACTAAAATACAACACAAATACCTTCACCTGTCCTAAACTCAGCTTGTTACTGAGCCTTAAATTTAGTTCTTATCCTCCTTTCTGACTCATGGGTTTTCATAACCTCCTCCTGAGCGCAGCAGCTCCCTGCAGAAACCAATGGCCATTCCTTAATAACTCCAGACTTTAGTTCTCCTGTGTTGTGCTTTATCTCTTCCCCAAAAAGCACTGCTTCATCATCCAGTTTCTCCTTGAGAGTTGTTGTGCTCCTAGAACTCTATGGCCTTCCCCTCTCCCCCTTTCTTCCAGCCAAGTCCCAGGCTACTGAGAGGATTACTGCAGGTGTGAGCACGGAGACAACAACTCCTGCATGCACAGGCAATTTTTGTTTGCCACCCCCTGACTCTGTGTGTAAAGGAGGCCAAGGGAATCAGCAGGTTCCTGTTTTCCTCTCCACTTGCAAATGTGAAGTTTCCTGCTATGAGATTTCGTGAGTGCCAAGTGCTTTGCCAAAGGTTTTCAGATGATCTGGCTGGAGAGTAAGAAGCGTCAGACATGTCATTGCAAAGTAGGTTTGCAGCCCAGTTTTGTCCTCAGAAGTGATCCAAAGGACTTCCAGAGGAACCCAACTGTGCAGGGATCTTCTGCTGCAGCCACTGGTAGTACTTACAAGAGCCCTGAAGTCTAAAATATCCTGAAACTAATCCTATTTGTTTTTATACCTGTCTGGTCTGTCTGACATCCCTCTCTTGACTGCTATTCCTATTCTGCTATTCAACATGCTGTTGTTCTCTTTTCCTCCTGGTACTTGCATAAGAGAAATATAAAGAAAAGCAATTATTTTGCAAGTAAAACTAGAACCACCAAGGCTAAATCAGGCAGTTTTCTGGCATCATGGCTCAAAATAAAACAGAGCAAAACCCAGCCTCCTCATGATGAAAGAGCCATCAGCTGCTCTTCTCTCAGTTCTTTTAGTTCTTATTCAGCTGCTTTGGAAACCCAGGGGGCAAATCTTCCCCTCCAGCCTCCCTTGAAGACCTGTGGACAAAATGGGCCAGAGTTCTTATTTTCAAATATGAATTCTCACTCAGGGCAGCAGAGCCAGGCAGTGCTCCCCTTTAGGAGTGCATCAGTCTGGGCCAGGGCAGGTGCTGGTCCCAGACCACCCTCAGCAAGTGTCTCCCAAATGGAACAGCCAAGCCAGCCTCTGGCAGGGCTGATGGAAGGACTGATCTCACTGGAGAAAAGTGAAGCCACAGGGCTGTGACTCTGGGCAGAAGGGGCAGGAAAGCTGCCTGGCAAGGCCACCGTGACGCTCAGCACCGAGGTTCGTTCCAGGACGTCGATCAGACACTTGTAGAGACAAGAGTCTGAGACTCACTCACTCCTCTCCTCTGTTTTTCCCAGTTTCTAAACCCAGCCTCCCAGCCTTTGAAAAGTGTAGGGAAGGAGGGAGAGTTCAGCCAAGCTGAATGATCCATGGGTTTGGGACTTGCTCATTCAGCTGCTGGGTGTGGTGTTTCCAGAAAACAGGGCAGTGCAAAAGCAGACTGTTCTCAAACCTCCTATGAACGGGATGTTTATGACATCACACAAAAAGAGGGGGTAAATCTTCTCCCCAGAATCCCAAAGAAAACAGCACTGGTCAATGCACTGAAAAGTTAAACTGGCCCAGAACATTTAGTCTCTAAACCAAGCAAAAATAATGAGAAAGATTGTTCTTGTTCAGCCCTTCCAGCTGCAGCAGAGGAGATGTGTTAGTGACACAGGTGGGAGTGTTTCTGCAGGAAGGTTTTCACCTCCATCACACCTGATACAAATCCATTTTCCAGACTTGTTGCCTCCAGTGGCTGCAGGGTCAGACTCACAAAATTGTTATTATTCTGGGAAAGAATAACAGCACAATCTTTTTCAGGTGGCCAGGCTCCAGTTCCAGCCACTGATCTCTTGGCACTGGCCAGTCCTGGGGGAGACCCAAGAGCTGCACCCTGAGTATCAGAGGGGACAACACTGTGTGCTGGGGAGGCAGCAGCAAGCAAAGGGCTGGGTTCCTCATTGGTGGTCACTGTAACACCAGAGGAAACACCAGATCATACAATTTTACCCAATTTTCCTAATCCACATGGCTACTTCCCAGGTGAAGTGATCAGTCACACAGAGATGCTGACGATTCAGGGATGCCCAGAAGAGGGAGGGTTCAGAGAAGAAGGTGAGACAGAGAGAGAACCAAAGCAAACATGGGATCTCCTTGGGATGCAGAATGTCTTCAGTGCATGTTTCAGGGAGAACAATCCTCCCTTGGCCACTGCCGAGCTTGTCAGATGGCCTGGAAGGGTGGGGCAAGAGTCACGTCTCACACATTCTTACAAGGCAAAACAAATCTGCATTTTTTGAACCGTATCTCCTAAGCTTCTAAAGGAATTCAATCTCTTAATTCAATCTCTGATCCTGCCTCCTGAACCCTAGGCAGGAGAGACAGGACAGGGAAGTGCAGAAGGTCAAAGGTGACATCTTGACTCCCTAAGGAAGGCTCAGGAGCACCCAAAGAATGTGGCAGGAGCTGACTATAGCAGAAAGGGTATCTTCTTATCCCTTTTGTCACACAGTGGGCAAAAAAAAACCCATTAAATGCTCAAATCCTCCTTATTTGTAAAAGGCTGGATCGTCTCTGGAGATGGCTGGGACAGAAAACCTGCTACAGCAGAAAAACAGAGACAAAATGGCTGTCTCCTTAAAAAAATAACCAGAGCTGGTCACAGACTAACTGGTGAAGTAATTTTACATCCAAAGCCGTTGGAGAGTCAAAATTTAGCAGTGGTTTGGAAAAGGGGAGGGCTGACACCTCCCTGTGCCACACAAAGCTCATCCACATCCCAGAATCATGGAATGGTTTGGATTTAAAGGGACTTTAAAGCTCACCTTGTTCCACCCCCCTGCCATGAGCAGGGACACCTTCCACTAGCCCAGGTTGCTCCAAGTCCCGTCCAGCTTGGCCCTGAACATGTCCAAGGGCATCCCCTGTACCTGGTGAACTTCTAAGCCCCACTAAACCATCTACTTGCAGGCCCCACAAAACTGAACTGGTTTTACAAAGAACTGCTTAAGGAGGGAGGCCACAACAGACACACAGCAAAGGCCAACTCCATATCCCAAGAGCACAGAAAACCAGAGCCTCCCTCTACCCCACTAATCTCTTTTGAAACCTTCCTTGCTCCCCATTTTTTGACAGAAAACAGACACAGTGGAATTAAGCAGAACAAACACAGCAACAGCTCAGTTCCTTGACGCTCTGACCAGCAGTGATTCATTACAGCAGGAAAAAGAGGAAAGTCACTCACCCTCACGAAGCTGGCTGGAAACCATCCTTCTTCATCATCGATCTGACCCCACCACCAGTCCTTGTTGGAAGCATCCAGGACCTTGATAACGTCTCCTGCTTTAAACGCCAACTCCCGGTTGGCCATGGTGACGTGATCCCATACTGCCTCAGCACTTACAATGGAACCACCACTGATCAGCTTGGGAGACAGAAAACCACAGTCAATGCATGTCCTGATCCCCAACACCCGCACGTGCGCAGCAGCAGACACAGCAAAGCGCTCAGCCAGCGGCCAGTGACTGCCCTCCTTCCCAGTCCACGGCAACTCCACCCTCACAGCCCAGGCTGTGCTCCACAGCCCACCATCCTGCTCCCCACCACGCAGTGTCCCAGCTCCGGGGACAGCAGCACCACCTCCTTCCCACCACCACGCTGCGTTAGGAGCATGCACATCTGGCAGGGACACGGCTTCCAGGGACAATTCCACCAGCAGAACGCACACTTCCCAAAATGGAACAAAACCAAGCGATGGTGTCCTGCAAAGGAATTCTCACTTCAGAGCAAGTTTGCTCGGTCGGAATGTCAGAGGCTCAGGAGGCTTTCCATGCAAATCCAAGCAAAGGCAGCACATGTAACTAGAAGAACACTTTTTTATTTTTTTTGAAGTGGAAGTTCCCCATTTTAGTGCTGGTGATGCACTGACATCCCTTGCTTTTGACATCCTCCAGCTCCCCAGCAGCTCAGAAGGGCACGGTGGCACCCTGGTGACCTGCTCCAGACCTGACCTGGGGCACAGCCCAGCTCAGGGAAACCTGCTGGCACTCGCTGTGCTGACAGAGCAGAGACCTGCCCGCTGGAAACTGGCCTGAGCCCACACCGGTGTCTGACAGAACCTACAGCACACCACTCGTGTGGAGCCTCCGAGCGGGGCCAGCACCGCAGCAAGGACCTGCTCTTTTCACTGAGAGCCACCGAGCTCCACAGAGTCACACACCACCACACAACGTGCTGAGCTGCAAGGGCCCCACAGGGATCATCCAGTCCAACCCTCAGCCCTGCACAGGCCCAGCCCCAACAGTCACACCCTGTGCCCCAGAGGATCACCCAAACCCTTCTTGAGCTCTGTCAGCCTCGGGGCTGAGACAGATGTGAAACTCCTGCTTAATACTGGCAGGAAGGACTGATCCTAACCCTGCTGCTTGTGCTTGCACAGACAAACCATCCGTCCGTGCCCGGGACACCCACTGCTCCTCTGAATGTCAGTCGTGTGTTTTTCAACAGAATAGTAAATTGTGTTTGTGTTTTGCCCACTGCAGGAACTCAGCACTGAGCAGTGAGGCTGCCCCAGCAAACAAACCCTTCACCCATATGCTTATTAGCCTGTCAGGGCCATCCTGAACCTCGCTCATTAATTCTGCCACTGAGACGCCCTGGACACGGACTTGGGCTCGCCTCCAAGTCACAGTTTCATCTCACAAGGACAGAGCTCAGCCCTGTCACTACTACAGACCATTACAGACCTTCCACATGGCGAGGCTCTTCCAGCCACAGTGTCCTCTCAGCTCAGGCAGGGAACACAAAGCACACAGACCCACCACGGGTTATCCAAGTGTAGAAGCAATGGTTACAGAGCTCTTAATGGCTCTTTCCTAAGTCTGGCTTTCCAAAACACCTGCTAATCAGCAACTGCACACTGAGAACTTGCAGGGAACCTTCTAGCATGGCTTGAGGGTTCTTGGCATAAAAAGAGAAGGACATTCATGTCCTACAGGCAATCCAGTCAACAGATTAAAGGACCTGATCTACCATTTGCCTTGAACTGGCTTTCCTTTAAGAAATCAAGTTCCTTGGGTTTGGGACAATCAGAGCTGCAGTTCCAGCTCTCAGTTATTAGTCAGTTGTACATAAAGCAACAAGACCTACATGGCTTAACTTTCATCCTCAAAACCCAGACAGATCTAGGCAGTGGGCCTCTCTTGTTCCTGCAGCAAAGTAAAACAATATTCCTCCTACTTCCATTTCGACAAATCATCCTTTCTAATTCAAAATCAGCTGCAAAAGAAACACGGCTGTACCACACAGGGGACTTGTACACACGAGCCTCACAAGATCCCCTGACATGAGACAGCAAAACACAGGTTAGTGCCAAGCTCTCACTGAAGAGTCAAGCAATGAGCTGAACTCACGGCAGAGGCGTCTCCTGCTTCAGTGTGGGGTTATCCCACGCCTGGGCTTTGGATACAGAGCTGGAAGCAGCTGGGCACCAGAGGGTCCCATCCAAATGAGCACCTGGAGTCAGGTGGTGATGGACCCCCAGCTCACCCCAGTGCTGGGCCCTGGCTCAGCAAAGCAGGGTAACTACATCTGGAGAAATAACAGTTACAGAGACTGATTTCTGATTCCAGGGCAACATCTGAGTTCTCAGCCAAGGTAGTGGCATGTTTCAGTGCTTCCTCACCACCCCTTGCTCTGCTCTAAATGGAGGGTCCTGGATCTTTTCAGAAATAGGGACCAGTTTAAATGACGAAGACAGATCTGGAGGAGATACAACTCCACAGCTGAAGAAATCCCCACTCAAGACCAATTAACAGTCATCTGCTCTTCTGCCAGGACTGAGCTCTTCTCCTTCACCACTGCTTCCTCTGCAGTATTTATGGCCCCTGTCCAAGTGTGGTTTCCCAGTTTAAGCAAGTTCTGCCCTTCCAGCCCTGTCCTGGCCCACAGCTCCTCCTTCCCCCAGGCATTTTGCCAGTCCTCTTAGGCATCCAGGTACTTTCCCTGCATCTTCCCTGAACACAGATGACCAGATCTGCAAATACTATTCCCAAAGAGACCTTACCAGAGATCTGTGAAACAGCATGAAAAATTTATTCCAGTGTCACAGAAATCTTGCAGTAATACCTCACATGTCCCCCTTTGCCCTTGGCCACCTCCTACCCGTGGCTCACTGGGATCTTGCATTCAGCTTATCTAAGCAAATGCAGTTGGGTACGTTCTCTTTGGCTGGAAAATCAGTTTTCTTGTCAAAAAATGACTCGGGTTGGCCTGACACTTGTTCCTTTTCTTAATGCCATTGGGTATTTTAGTCTGTTTTCCTGTGATGAGGAACCAGGAATGGAGCTGTTACGCAGGAGCCCTGTTCCTGCTGCTTCTGCTTCAGCTGACATAGACTTTGCTGTCACTTCACACACAGGCAGTTCTGGGCACAAACTGCCACAGAAACGTCACTGAAACCAAACTTCAGAGGGACTGTGTTTTAAACCCTCCTCGCCTACTTTGCAAAAATGCATTTCCGAGCCCGAGGCACAAAATCCCAGCTCTGAGGGCTGGCAGGGACTGCAGAGGGACAGAGAGGGACAGGGGGGTGACACCTCAGCCTTTTTCTGCTGTTAACACAGAGCTCTGGAAGGTGCTTTCAGGGGATGTCAGGAGCCGGGGAGGCTTTGCAAGGTGCTTCTTGACGTCAAGGAGAAAGGCTCCAAGGCTTCGGTTCTCGTGCCAGCACACAGAAGAAAGGCCCCTCTGGCTGGTCCCTCCCAGCCCCTGGTCCTTATTGTTGGCCCAAGGAAGGGATCCACGTGCCAGGAATCCTGCAAGCAAGCCCTGGCCTTTCAGAATGCAAACACAGCTCAGCCTGTTAAAAAAGGATGGCAGTGGGATGGCAGAACTGGAGTTCCAGCCATCGCATGCGCTGAGTCCACTCAGAGAATGTCAGAGCCTAAAATTAAAAGATCCGGTTTAATTTATCTTGCCAGACATCTTGCTGCATCCGTGGAGCCATCCAGCTCTCTCAGGGCAGGGATATGGAGACAGGACCTGACATCTGCAGCAGCAGGAGATGATGAACTGGAGAAAGGTCAGCATGAAATATTATTTTCTGAGAGAATTCAACACAGGAGCTCTTCACTCCAGAAAGTTCACGTCTCTCGGTTTCAAAGCTGGGTCTTAGCGCTGTGGTCAGAGCCAAAAGACCTTGAAAGGAACTTTTCTCCCACAGTGTCACCACCCAGCAGCTCAGACAGTCATCTGGAGTCCTTTTGAACCAGTGAAGAGACACATCTGGAGTGGGATTCATCTGGGCTATTTCAGCCACCCACCTTCCAGTCAGGTGAATCCCGCCCTAGAGATTATGATTCTCTGTGTTTAACTGGCTGATGCAGAAGTTTGCACTTCCAGCATCTTACATTCATCCCAGCTACAATTTGGCCATTGCTAAAACGGGGTAACAAAGACCTGCTTTTAACCATAATAATCACAGTAGAAATAGAATCATAGAATCATAGAATAGATTGGGTTGGAAAAGACCTCCAAGGTCATCAAGTCCAACCCCTGGTCCAACTCCAATTACTATATCATGGCACTAAGGGCCCCGTCCAATCTCTTTTTAAAAACCTCCAGGGATGGTGAATC
>JAYRBT010000156.1:18383325-18397215 GCA_036023395.1 Myiotriccus ornatus
TCTGTAAAGAATTTCTTCCTAACATCTAACCTAAACCTCCCCTGGCAGAGCCTGAGCCCATGTCCCCTTGTCCTATTAGTCAAATATTAAACAGCACTCCTCTGGACACAGCAGTTTTCTGCGTGGTAGAGGTTGCTGGAAATAGAGCTACGTTCTCTGTGGCCACCAAGAGAATTCACAAAATCTCAGCCTTGTAAATTTACAATGAGGACACAGATACTTGGGCAATGTGTCCTACCCATGAGAAGAGGCAGGCACCGAGAAGAAAGTGACAAGTACATTGGGTCTGACATACCCTGAACACGGTTTGTCTTCCAGGTGCAAGTCCTAGTTCCTATTAAAATCAATTATTCTTGTCAGTTGGTTGCTCAAACTGAAGAGCCCAAGGAGAAAACTCCTTGGCACTTGCACCACGTAACATCAGTGCAGAAATGGCCAGGAGCATTTTGGAACAACAGACCTGAGAATAATGTTGCCCGTTTTACAGGAGACACCAGAGCACTTGCTGGGGTGGAGAAAAAACTTTCTCAGTCGGCAGAAGACCAGATTAGCTACTGGGAGAGTCACTGCCTACCTTGGGCCCTTCCTCACCTCCCAGCAAACACCTGGGAATGGGCAAAGGTAAATTCCAGGACACACAGGTGAGGCCACTTCCATGTCCCAGCACCACAAACGACTTGACAATGCTCCCTTTAATTATATGCACAGCTGGCCCATTTCTGGAACACACTAAGAACAGGGGGTGTTATCCCTGTATCACCAGGATCACACACACTTCAGCCTTCCCAGGGAATTTCCCCACAGGTTTCCAAAGCCCCCTGCAAACCCCCAACAATTCAGTCACAAACTCTCCCTCTGCAGATGCTCATTTAAGGCACTCCCGACACTCAGCTACAACAGGTGAGTCCTTTACAACAGTGAGCAAAGTCAGGGGAAGGAATGAAATCATTCCTCTTTAAGGTCCATGAGGATTCTGCTTTCTCTTCTAGTCCGGTGTCATTTCCAGGATGGAACGTGGCCACTGGAAATACTGAATTACATTAAGAGGTGCTGCCAAAATAAGATAACAACAACAACAAACAGTAAATAAAGGGTTCCAGAGGACTCTGCAAATCCCAACCAGTGCCAGCCCAGCCCAGCAGGGCAGGGATGCTGAAGAGTGTCCCCACCAGCACTGGGAAAGCTCAGAAAGGCCCATCTAGCCGATGATCCCGACTGTTTCCTTCTTCCCTCACGCTTTCCAAAGCCAAAGGAGAAGGACTGGCATTAATGCCACAGTGGGAGCTTCCAAGGAATATAAGGAAGAAGGTCAAAAGTGGTAGTTTGACTCAGGATTTTGCAATTTTCTCTTCTGGCCATGCCTTGGTGGCACTGCTATCAAGAGAAAATAACTCTCCCTGTTGAAGTAAGCAGCAAAATAAAAACTGGAAGGAATAACTGGAACAACTCCCTGTTACAGGACCTGGTGGAATCACTCTGCCTAACCCTGTTACTAGAGCAGGTCTGGAGCCAAAGGAGAGGAGGGGAAGGGGGATGCCAAGAAAGACCCTCCTGCAGCAGCAGACCCCCCCCACCACATCCCCTCCTATCTCACAGTCCATATCCACAGCACATCCCGATCAAAAAAGCCCAGGATCCCCACCCAGGATGGTTTCCTAAAGCACATTTACAAAGTGACCTCTGCACTAAGGGTTACAGCTCCCAGGCAGGGTTTAAATCTGTGAGCCATGAACCAGCTGTGACCCTGCAAAGGGTCTGGAAGACTATTTTGGGGGGATGGTTGAGCCTCTGCCTCCGATGCATCTGGTGCATTTTCCCTGACTGTGCCCACTTCCCAAGCCAGGACACACAGCTGGAGGAGAACATCTGCTGCCCCTCAGCCCCTGCCTGCAGTGAGGCAGCCGAGGATTAAACATGTTTGAGTGAAATCAGCCACTACCGCAAAATTTTGCTGAATGTTTCCAACTAATCAGCACTTACTGGCTTCTTACGAGCCAACTTGAAAAAGGAATCGGGGACTTTAGCGGTCCCTGGAGACTGAAAGGGGCACAAACTGGCCACTCAACCTGTCCATACCTCTTTCAGGGATAAATGATCATCGTTAGCCCACAAGATTCTGCACTGAGTTTCCAGTACAGAGTTTCCCACTAGTCCAAAATGCATTTAATGAAGAGCCACCTTCCCAAAAAAACCCCAAAGATACCCACTGGTCATCATCTCCTTAGGAAATTTCAGGTACCTCAGAGTTTTCAGGACTATAGCAATATGAATAGTCTTAAGGCTGGGAAATATCTCTCTATTACATCATTTATTTCTGCATCAATAGAGTTCTAACAGTAAAAGATAAAAGCTCTGGGCAGTTCCCTTTCAAATCAATGTTATATAAACTGTGTACTCCTCCACAGGAGAGGGATGCAGGAACAGGAGCAGGCTGTGAGGGGAGATGGAGAAACATGGTGAGTCGATGCCATTTGTTCCAACTGTTCTTGTACAGACATGCCCTTTATTCAGCCAACATCAAAGCACCGTCAAATAACAATAGAATTTCCCACTGTATTCACCAGGCCCTTCCAGACCCAAAACATCTTCAAAGGAGGACATACAGAGAGCTGGTGTGCAAGGAAATCAGCGCTCAGAGGAACCCCAGCAGGACAGGGAGCAAGGAGGGGAGGGGGGTGCTGGGTTCTGCCCCCTGTGCTTCAGGCCAGCCTCTCACTGTGGTTTTCCCCCCAGGGTCACTGAGCTGAAGGAGCACACAAAAGGAAGGGTACAAGAAAACGTCACCCCACCCCATCACGCTGTTCTTCACTCTTGCATAATCTCCCAACAGTCCCTCTGATTGTGGATTTATTTTTAAACCTCTCGTCAGAAATTATACAAAGTGAATAATGCCAAATCTTAGTGGGTCTCTGCATGGCTCATTCACCAAACAAATGGGAGGGCAGTTCCACTTGATTTGCTTATTCTCTAAAGAGATGCAATCACCCAAAGGTTAAGCACAAGTCAAAGAATTTCCCTTTCTGCTTTCAAGCCCTTTGCTGATTTTAACCAGTGGCTGGATTTCAGCTGAAAGAGGCTGATTGGAGCCCCATATTCTGGGGAGGCTGTCACACTTGGTTGGAAGCTTTATATAGATCTCTAAAGGTGGAGAGTCAGTACAGATGTAAAAAAAGTTCATTAGGACGGGGTTGCTCTGGTTTTCATTGGTTCACATTTTCTTGAAGAGATATCACCTGGCAGGCAGGAGATCACCTGGCCTCAGACAGGGCACAGCAGCAGACCCCAGGGGATGGGATTAGTCTGATTTTCCACCTTATTATGGTTATTTGCCCATGTCATTCCTATTAATAACAACAGCTGGAATGCAGATCCACTGGAGAGCTGAGAGTGCCTCTAAAGCCATGGCAGCACTGAGGAGAAGGCAGAGTCACCCCAGTAAAGCACTGGCCAGGCAGGTTCGAGTTGGCTCTGGAGCACCAGCGAGCCCTGGCTCTGATGGCACATATGTCCCTGGAATTGCTTCCCAATCCCTTCTGTGTGCAGGGCACACGGAGCCTCCTCTTGCCTCATGGCATATCTGTCATGTAGAGTAACTACAAATAACCACTGGCCATAATCTTTTAGCTCAGATAAATAATGAGATTGGGTCTGGAACTCGAAGTTTGAACTGCTCAGGGGAAAACAGCACCTTTGTCCAGCAGAGCCAGAGCAGCTCCTGGCGCCTTGGACTGGGGGCCAAGAGCACAGATCCATCATTACACCACAGCACACAAACGCCCAAACACTCCTCAAGATCCAAACCTAAAATGCCCACGCAAATCCCAGTCTCCCGCCCTCAGAAGGGACTCCTCACATTGTGTACCTGCCTCAAAGACCTGGAGTTGTGCTGAATCCTTCCTGAGCAGAGGGCTGGAGTTGGGCTTTGATTTATGCCCAGTTCAGTCCCGCTGGCTGAGCCTGCAGTGTTCTGTGGGGTGGGGAAGCACTCAGGCTTCCTAAGCTGTGTTCCCAGGGCCCATAAAGCCCCAGTCCAGTCTGCTGCTCAGCACACACCGGGCCCTGGAACATCGAGCACAGCCCACGGGGCAGGAGGGACAGTTGTCTCTCAGTTACCCCAGGAGCAGACAAATGCAGAGAAGCAAACTGGATATTACAAAATGTATATCAATTAGGCTCTGGGGCCCCCAGTCAGGGGCAAGAGGCTGCTGGGGAGCCCTGAGCCCTGGACTAAGGGACCCAGTGCAGAGGCACAGCACAGACATCATCCAGAGCATCCCCGTGCCTGTGGTGTAGCCAATTCACAACATCACAGATTTTCACCATGGATAAGCAAGACTTGACTGGAAATGTCAGCAATGCCACATCTAGACTCATTTTACCCAAAAAGCCTGTCCTTACTGAAAGTGGAAAGCAAAAGACTTGTCTCTCACAGAGCACACTGTAGGCAAAGTGAGTTCATCTGAACAACTGAATGGTTTTTGCAGGGAGAGGAGACAAAATTGTCCTTGCTCTGAGGAAGGCAAGAGTGCTCCATGCTTTAGAGGGTATTTATTTTAAAATGTACATCACCTGGTACTCTGGGGCATGGCAGTTTCCAAAGCAAAAAGGAATTAAGGAGAAAATCACACAAATGACTCCCAGCTCCTCACAAAGGGAGCAGCATGTGGATCTGCTCATCCCAGATGTGGGGTGTGCATCCCTGAAGCTGCAGAACTGCACCAGCCACCCCAAAGCTGGTGACACACAGATGAAGGGACACGGACATACAGCTGCACCCAGGCACACCCACCAGGACCACCCAGTGCAGCGACTTCCCTCACCCAAAGCCAGGAATTCACAGGGAAATTAATAAATTTACAGGCCCAGAACCCACGATAGTCTGTGTAGATACTCTGTCCTACAAAGGCTGACACACTTGGCCAAGGTCTAAAAACCATGAAAGGAAATTAGGCTTTTAATACAAACCAAAAACATTAATCCTGGACAGCCAAGTACAAGGAACCCTTTGTGACTGAGGCACTGCAGTGTGTTCTGAAACACCTTCTAAAAGTGAGGCAGAACCCTGGACTGTGTCACATTAGACCACAACCTGTTAAACACATCTTCAGGAACAGACTCAATAATGCATAACTCCCATTTATCGGTATTGTAGTAAGAGGCCAAAATTGCATTTAAAAAGAAGATATTTTCAGCACTGAGAACTTGGAACTTCAAAACTGGTGGCTGTTATTATTGCAAATCAATGCCCAGGCTGGATTAATGTCCAGATTAATGTATTACACTGATAAATTCACCACTCGGGCTCCTTATTTGCTGTTCTGATCTCCTGATTTCTCAAGGTAAGCCAGTACCACGTCTCACACTCACATCTCACCCTCCATCCACGTCAACTCCTGACATGACAAACAGGCAGCACTTAGAGGAGATAAAACCAAGAGTAAGAGTTAAGCAGCTTCTCCCCTTGAGAGGCTTGTTGAGCCAAAGCCCGTGCTATCCCCTGGCTCTCTGAGCTCGCTGCCCATGGTGCTCAGAGCCCTGGCCTGGCCCAGGGTCACCTTGCCTTCTGCTCTGCATCCCTCACAGCCGTGGCAAGCACTGCACACGGCTGGTGCCGAGCCTGCCCGCTGCCGGGGGAAGCAGGGCACGGGGCAGGGGAGGGCAGAGAGGCGGCACCGCGGGGGCTGCACCACAGCACCCACCTCTGCCCCCTGGGTTTCACCACTGAGGCACCAGGTGGTATCTGCATTGCTGCTCTTATTGCCATCCAGTTGATCTGTGTTGCCATGGCTCTTCCCTGCTGAAAGCCCAGCGGACAGGCTGCATGTACAGGCTGTCTCGTCAGGACGGTAATGAATGGATGCTCGTTAAACGCACGGAACTCTCCCCAGATTGCCATCAGACCCTGTAAGCCTATTACAGGGATTGGCCAGATCAGTAAGGGGATATGCAGCCTTCCACCCCTAAGCTGCTTTTCTCAATTCAGGCCAGGAATGACTGAGAGTCACTGTCTGATGGCTTCTCAGATTCCATGGAAAATTGCCACAGCCAAAACGTCTCCTTTAAAAGGAGTGACTCAAGGCAGACACTTGCTACAACCTTCTCCCTCGGCTGGACCACAGCTTGGACCAACACCCCTCAGCTCCAGTTAAACAGGGTGGAAAGGCTGCAACATCAGGTCTTTTTTCAAGCCATCACCACCCATTGTGAACCAGGAGTTACCCCAAAAGCACAGGGAGAGACCCGTGAGCATCCACGTGGTCCTGCTCCCACCTCCATCCCCTCAGCTGCTGCACTGCCCCCACACCCCGAGAGCTCAGAGGCCTGGCAGGAGCCCCAAAAGCCCAGAGCAGGTACACGAGCTCCACCCAAGCACCTGCTAAGAGTGAGCCAAGCCACGCTGCGTTTCTCACCTCAGCCTGAGCAAAGTGCTGCTGCCCCAGGGCAGGGGAGGGCAGAGGGGGAGGAGCGGGGGCTCCACCACGGTCACCTCATCCACTGCGTAACTGTCCCCTTCCCCTCTCTCCAGGTCATGCTGCACAGGACACGTGCAAGCACCGTCCCTCTGTCCCACTTCACCTGCTCATGGGGCCACACTGGCTGCCTGGTGTAAGGACATTGTCACCTGGGCGGCGCTGGAGAAAACAGTTACACACCAAGATAATTCTATGCGAAGTCCAGAGGGCAAAGCTGCCACAGATGAAGTATCTTTGTCTATTATCTGTTGGCAAACACGGGACATAATGGCAGCCAACCAACTTAATGCCTGGCATTGCAGCTCCTTCCAATGAGCCCATGCCGCTGTATGTCATCACAGGATATATTTAAAAGCATAATTTCCATCCAAAAGGACCAGAGCTGGGGCAATGTGACTCATACAGCTCCCTGTGCATCAGAAAACATGTCAGGAAGACTGGGAATTTGTGAGCCCGCTGCCATCTGGGTACAAGTTTGGCCGTGGACACGATTTCTCAGGCTGGTCCGTGGCAAGTTCCTCTCACATCAGTGGCAGTTTGGAGGCTGCTGAGTCCCAAAAGTCAGGCCCTTTGCCTCTGCACCCAAGGGATCAAGAACACTTCCTGAAGCAGCACAGGAAGGAAAGGGATAAAAATATTACAGAGAAAGGCAACGGAATTAAAAGGCATCTCTCCCCATATACCTATTCCAGGACTCTGGAGCTCAACAGTTAGAGCTGCAAACTCAGCTTCATTCCTGCCATAACCAAATCATCTCCACAGCATAATTAGTGTGCTCTGTTAAAATGGGTCCAAATGCATGGAAAGAGGCATCCAAATATGAATTGTTTTTCAAGACAACATGATGTTTTCCCTGGATAATAGATTCGATTCATTAAGGAACACCAAGAGCCAAGCAAACCACTTGCAGCAAGCCTTGCTGATTTTAGCAGCCTTTCCTCCTCGGTGAATTCTCCATCAGCAGACTGGTTTGCACATTATTATTTTTTACCTGCTATGAACTTCACAAGCTTTTTTAGTCTGACTTGCCTACACATGGCTTACAAACTATCTGCTCTGTAACTACTGCTCAAAATAGTGCTTATTCCTAATTTCCTTAATGGGTCAGTTAAGTCCCCTGGCATTGTTCTGCTCCAGGACTGGGTGACTGTCACATCTACACACAATTTTCAAGATAGCTGGGTTGAACGTTTGTGTGAGCAGATATTTGCACGAGGATTTGCAACACTATCTCAGGGCAAACATCTGAGTTGTCTGAAGGGGTTTTGAATGAATAAGTTTCTGCGTTGTTCACCTACCTCTAGAAATAACGCTCCATCTGTTCATGGAACACTTCCCTTCTCTTCCTTAGGTGGAGTGAAGGTCACGCAAGGGAAAGAGGAATTTGCACATCCCCAACGTCCTACAACACCACAAAGCTCCACCACGCACGTACCTGGCCAAGGTCATCAACCAGTCAAGGGAAGAAATACAGCTGTCAGGTTAAGGGTGGTGAGTAATCACCTAGTGCATCATTGCTGCGACAAGCACCCCAGGACACAGGCTGGAGTCACAACATGTCCTTTGCAATTAATCACTAATCAGGACGTGCTACGACAAGGAAGTCAAACGGCAACTCTAAAGGTGAACCAAAATGTTACTTTTAAAACACCTACGCTTAAAAAAACCAAACAAAACCAACGAGGAAAAACTCAGCTCTCCAATCTGAGGGGAAAGGCAAATGGAGTGTGCAAACAGCCTCTGGGTGAAAAACAGCCAGCTCCTACTGGGACTGATTCACCCCAGGAGAACTGGCAGCAGCAGAGCTCACTGGTTTGGGAGACCTTTCCTTTCCCTGGCTTGTCCCATGTTCCTGGAGGGAGCGCTACCTGATTTCCATGAAAATAACAGGACTTGTCCTGCCTGGCTCCCCACACTGAGCTCCTGGGCTCTCTCTTCCCTCTGTGTTTGGGACAAGCATTGGCAACTCAGTCCTCAATAGCAGTGGGATAACCCTCAACCCTTGTGCTGAGAGATCATTAAGGTTGGCAAAGACCTCCAAGATCAACAAGTCCAAGCTTTGACTGAACACCACCACTCCCGGTAACCCCTATCACAAAGTGCCAGGAAGGAGCAGGTTTCAGTTCAGAAATGATCCTCTAGAGGCTCATGGACACCTGGACTCGTACTCTGAAAAACAGCAAACAACTTCCCTCCCAGTCAGATCTCCAAAGCATCTGAACTCTTCCTCTAGTGGGAAGGTGCATCCAGGAACAGCGCTGGCATGGGTAGTTGTAGCTCTTGGATGGAGATGACACATTTTAGAGCGGGAGCAGCGTTGGTCTGATCCATTCCCAGGACTGCCACAACTGCAAGAGGTTCTTGCTGCTCCCTGTCTGGCCGGGACTGGGAGGGGCTGGGATTTGCCTGCAGTCCTATTCCCCTGAACTGCACAGCCAGTGCAGGGCCCTGTCCTTAGTGAGCAGTGACACCAAAGTCCACGGAACACCTGCAGGACTTTGTTCACCAAACACCTTGGGTTCTTCCTTCAAGGAATACAGAACCCTAGTGGCTGATGTCTCACCAGATTTCAATGCTGCTTTCCGTATGTAGAGCAAAAGAACAGTAAAATCTGCATGACAGGCTGGGGAGGTTGGTACACCCAGACTGAGAGCCCACAGTGGCAGCCCAGCTTGGGTCTGGATTGAATCTTGCCCAGATAGAGCTGTCGTGGCCGAGCCCACCAGCCCAGAGGAATTCTCATCCAAGGACCCACTCGGGCTCAGCTTCAGCCATACTGTATATTGTTTGCCTGGCAGGCAGTTCACACTCAGCTATATCCAGTGAATAACTATTGCTCATTTTGGAAATAGGGTTTCCCTACTCAGAATGTTTCAAGGATGCCTTAAAGGATTGGTACTTCTAGAATAGGAATTTTCAGAAAAGAGACCATGTAATGAAGGTGGGAGATTCTGACCTAAAGAGAAATCTCCAACTCTCCTCACAGTGGTTTGTTTTCAGCTGAAAAGCAGAAGTTGAGTGTGTGGCCTTCCCTCAGCTTTACCACATGTCCAAGCCATTGTGGATTAGACAAGCATGGCAAGATCCACCCAGGGAATTCACAGGGATTTTGCAATGAATGGTGCCACAAGAGATTACATTAACTGATAGTGAAACATGCCCAAATCTCTGAAATGAAACTTCAGCTAGAGCTGTTTCGACTAATTCCTGAAAACCAGAGCACATACCCTAGCTGCTCTGCACCTCTTCCATTTCTCCTTCCATCACAGGAGAAACTTCCAGATATCTCCAAGGCTTTAAGAATGCTGTGCCAAGCCCTGCCCCACTATCTAATCTACCATCATTAAGAACTGATACTGTTTTTTGAAAGCATCCAGGATGTTCCCTTCGGGAAGGTATTTGGTAAGTACCCTCCTGAAGACATCTGTAAGGAATTTTTACTACTGGCCTAGATATTTACTCCACCTGGAAGAATTAAGTGGCTCTAAGGAGCTTTTAGTTGAAGTAAATCCTCATTTAAACAAGCCCTAAGAAAATGGATAGGAGCTCCAATTGTCTCATTCACTTTTGTTTTATGACCCACTCAGAAGAAAAAGAAGCAGGAAGGATGTAACGTGATCTGTCTCTCCCAGGTTTCCTTTGTTACTCCAAACCTCACTCCTCAGTGCTTTTCCCTCCTACAGCACTGCCATGGAAACAATAAATTATCCTCCTCTCACAAATTTTCACAATAATTTTTATAGCCAGAGTTGCTCAAGGAGGAGCTGCCTTCCTTCAAAACTGCCCAGCTGGAGCAGCCAGGAAGCGCATCCAAAGGGAAGGAGCATGGAAAAGAGCTGGCACAGTGGAGAAATCTGATCACAGTGGCAGAAGACACGGCCAAGGGGTGAGACGAGCAACATTGCAAGTGGCACCACAGTCAGGTACAATGGGAAAACAACCCTTCTCCTTGTTACTTCATCTGTGGTAAGAATCAGGGAGAACCTGGACATCTCAACACCATGGAGAGATTTTTCCCTGCGTTTATGTTTGGACAAAGTGTGCTGGGATGGTTTCACAGCTCAAGTCCTGTTTTTTCCAGAGCTAACATCGACAGAAGAGGCTGTCCCGAGTCTGCTCTGCCTCACAGGAGATGGTGTCATTTCCACACTAACATGAAGGAAAAAAAGATCATTTCCCCTCCAGTTCGGCTGCAGTCTTTGATCAGTTATCACCTGCATCACAGACTGAGTCTGCTCCCACACAGCTTTTGGGATCCCACGATGCAGCACAAAGCAAGAAAAAACAAGGGCAGTAAACCAGCCCCAGCATTTTTCATGGTCTTGGACACTTTGCATCTCCCCTGCAACGTGGAAGAGGTGATGTCATTCACTAACTGTTCTCTGATGCTACCAAACAGGAAAACCTTGGGAACATATCAGAGAACTGAGAAATAGAGCTGATGAACAGGAAGCAAACTCATTCCAAACCCATGTGTCAACGGGAGAGATGTCACAGGGCAAGGAATGGCAGGAGCGACGGCGGCAGGGAATCAGAAATGCACTGAAACGACAGCAAGATCGAGCAGAGGCTGTAACAGTCCCTCCTGCATGGCTTGTTCTGCACCAAGCAACTCATTGCAGACAGATATCGACGGCGTGGGAGGGATTCAGAGAAAAGCAACAAATTTTATCAGAGGTTCTGGAAGGATTAATGCCCAGAAAGAGATTAAACCTGTTAAAAGCTCAGCTAAACTACCATTTCAGAGCCTGCTAACACAGTTTAAAGAGTTCCAGAGAGGTATTAGTTATGTATAATGGGGAGAGCTGGGAGTCTGAAATGGAGAAAGGCTCCATTTTACCTATCTAAAAGGAAAACACTGTCAAAGGATTTAAAACAGAGGATCTACAAGGTGAGGAACAAAAAGCAAATTGAGCAATTTTCCCAGGGCAGCCCAGGGAGGCAGGAGGGAGCAGAGAGCAGGCACCAGCACAGCCCTCACACATGAAGCTGTGGCCAAGAGCCTGGTGGGAGGGCACAGAGCCTCCCTCTGCAGCAGGAACCAGCCCTGAACCTCTCAAACCAGGACCAGCTTAGGGGTGGATGTCTAACATCTAACGTTTCTCCACAGCCAGATGGGCGGGAGTGGACTGTGGATGGAGCCTGATGCAGCTACACCCAGCTGAGATGGGCTGAGCACTTTAACAGGCTCTTTGATGGCTCTGCAGTCCAAGGACAGACCAGTGAAAGTCTCCTTGGTGATGCAAGGCAAGGACCAACCCACCCATGGTGTTTGCAGCGGGTGCCCCCACGGCCTAAAGAACACCCTGACACCAAAGAACACTTGAGAGCGTGTCCATTGCACAGGCACTGCCACGAGCTGGGATGGACTGTAAGAGGATCATGTCACTGCAGCACAACAGCAGTGCTGCCAGGGCACTGACGTCTGCTCACAGATTTCAAACAAGGAAACACTCCCATAGTGCCTCATTCTCCAGACCTGCTCTTAAGCTCATCTCTTTTTGGAGAACTCATATGTTCCTCCCTTCTAAACTGCAGCACAGGGAGTGGGGCAGGGGGGTCTCTGTTCCCAGGGCAAGGTGGCAGAGGAGATGCCACGGTCCTGGAGCCCCACACCTGCCCCCAGCAGCCCCAGCCTCCTTGCTGCAAGTAACACAGGCCTGCCAAAATCTCCAGGCAATGTGCCACAAGAATTCCCTTCAATTCTTCCACCTGGCTGTGCCAAAGGGCCTGTGGCTGTTTGGGTGTGCAGCCTCACCTTCTCCACCATTCTGAGGACTTACTTGTCCCAGAAGGTCAGTAAATACTTGGACACATCCTCTTTCTCTCCTTAAAAAGGCAAAAATAATAAAGCCACCTCTGTTATTATTTACACTCCTTGGAAATGCAGCTCCTCAGACAACTTTTAATAACTCGGGTCAGCAGCCAGCGAAGTCGAGAGGAGATTTGTGGGTATTCCAAAACAGGTGATTTCAGCGCCCCAAACGGCCTTAATTAAATAAGAATATATACAAATACTACAGAACATCTCCATAAAGGTGTCTCAGCTATCATTAGCGGCAACTTACAGTGTTGTTTGCACTCTACAAAGCCCCCCAGGCCCTTCCTCTGGGGTCACTCAGTGCTAGAGGGGAAACTGGGGATATTTTTTCTGCACTTCAATTGAGCTGGAGGAATTAAGCCCCAGATCAGGTGCTGGCACTGGGTTTTGCACAGGTGTTTTCAGGTAGCAGCAGCTATCCAGGGGAAAAGGAAGGTGTTCCTGGCTGCTTCACAGGGCAATCATGGAAAGGGAAAACCAACACAGTAACTATTCTGCGAGCTTTGGACACTGGAGACACATTTTCAAGGCGTTCACGTGTCCATCCAAAGCCGCTGTCTCAGCACGGGGCCAAAGGCAGACCTGTGCTGTCACCTGGCAAAAGTACCTAAGGACAGTCTTCCCAGGGGAGCACAGATTTGTCACAAGGAAAGGCACAACCTTGTAGTGCCCAGGTGCTGCCAGAGACCAGGAGAAGCTGAAATGTCACGGGAGAATCTCCTCCAGTCTCTCACCCATCTGCCCTAAGGCAAGCCAGGGGTAAGGTGGATGCCTTGGGATGGCAGGATCCCAGGGCTCCCCAGCCACTATTCCTACTCAGTCCCTGCTCTCCAGCCAGGGGCATGCACCACAGCAGCCAAAACCATAAACACTCCAAAAACCCTGATCTTTCTGATGGCACCCCAAGTGCTCCTGTGACAGCGCCAGTTCCAGGGCCACAACCGCTCCGTCCTGGAGCCACGTGCCCTGCACAGTCCTGGGGGAGACCTCTCCTTCCCCACCTCTAAGTGGTTTGGGCCCCCCAAGTGGCAGCAGACTGAGACCCCAGGACCTCCTGGTGCTGAAGGCAGAAGGAAGTTTGGGTGTGGCTGTGCAGACCAGCCCAGCAGTGCCCCACAGCAGCCAAGCCCTCCGGACCTCACAGCCCTCCACCCACGGCTGCTCCCAAGAGGACAGAGGGACCGAGAGCAGCAGACTGTGCAACCTCCCACCTCTCTTCTGCACCAACACAGCCATGACAGCAGCGTTTCAGTGCCCCCCCAGCCCTGCAGGACCCTGGGAGGGGGGATCCAGACTCTGCCAGTTGGCAGGCTCTGTCTGGGTACAGCAGGTTCACAGGGCGCTCCCTGGCAGTTCTGCAGCCCCAGCTCCCAGCATGGTACCCTCACTTCCCAAGGGAAATCACGAATCAACCAGGCTGCAAAAGACCTCTGAGATCATCGAGTCCAACCTCTGACCCAACCCCACCCTGTCACCCAGCCCATGGCACTGATGCCACATCCCGTCTGTCCTTAAACACCTCCAGGGATGGTGACTCCACCCCCTCCCTGGGCAGCCCATTCCAATGGCTGAGCACTCTCTCTGGAAAGGATTTCT
>JAYRBT010000156.1:18397315-18456745 GCA_036023395.1 Myiotriccus ornatus
CTGCTCCAGCCCCTCCATGTCCTTCCTGACCTGAGGGGCCAGAGCTGGACACAGCACTCCAGGGGTGGCCTCCCCAGTGCTGATACAGGGGCAGAATCACTTCCCTGGTCCTACTGGCCCCACCATTCCTGAGCCAGATATAAACAGCCCTAAACTATGATCCTTATGTCCCTAACACTCCTCTCCATGTAGGTAACTGCTGCAGTCCCCACAGGACAGGGGCAGTCCCAGCATCACTCCCAGGATGACCAGTCTCTACCAAACTCCCTGGTGGGTTGTGGTCATCACCACGCAGAAGCTGCTGAGCCACAGCTCCAGCTCATTAAAACTGCAGGGGTGGAGGACTCAGGAAGGCTGAGGACAATTATCCAAGGAAGTAGAATTCAGCCAGGACACTGTGACCTGACCCTCTGCCTCGTGCACAAAGTGCTGAAGGAGTTTAATTGATGGGAATCCACAGTCTGAGTCACGCCCAGCACAGAGGGGCTGCTTTTCCCACTCCTGATTAGCTCCGGGATAATGCCATTGCTCTGGCACCAGAACCACGCTGGGAAGGGGCAGTTGGTTCTCTTCTGAATTTCAAAACACCAAGCTGGATCCATGGTTTTCATTTTGGCCCATCTCTAACAGCTTCTGCTGGTTCCCAAGGTGAACTGCCGGGGGAACCGGAGCAAGAGGCTGGAATCTGGGAGGAGTCATCAGGAATTGTTTTGTTTCTGACATAAAATAGTGCCGTTTTTAAATGTGAATTTTCTCTTTCACGCATTTAACTTCTCAAATTGACCTGGGTTTTATTTAATCTTTTAAACACCAAAAGAAGTGAATTAAAATGTTGTACAAGGGAAAAAAAAAAAAAGAACAAAAGAGCATAACCATTTGAGATATGCTCTTAGACATTTGTCAGGATAATTTTCTTCTTTCTGAAACACAAACCCTTTCCAAATTGTGAGCAAGGTTTCAGTTTGAATGCTGCAAGGTCAGAACGACACAGCTTTTCCCTTTCTGGAGTACCATGTGCTCCCATCCCCACGTCCAACCTTGGGAGTGGCTATTCAGGACTCTTCTTCCCATAACAATCTTGTCAAACTAATTCATCATTAAGGACAGATTTTTTGCCTTCCTACTGTGCGTTAATTAGCGAAAGGGTTGCCATGGAAACCCAGCAACACTCATTAACACCACAGAATTCACCGTGTTGGCAAAACGTGGGCTCAGAGCCCTGCGACAGGCACCAGTGCTGGGGACGTGTTGCAGCCAGACTGGCTCCCTTCATGGAGGCTTTGACATCTCTTTACTCAATAAAAGTTGGAAAACCTTCTAAAAACCTGGATATTGCAAGGATCTGTAGGGATAGAACATGGGGGAATAGCTGAGTTAGGTTGGATATTGGGAAGAAATTCCTCCCTGTGAGGTTGGGCAGGCCCTGGCACAGGTTGCCCAGAGAGGCTGTGGCTGCCCCAGCCCTGGAATTGTCCAAGGCCAGGCTGGACGGGGCTTGGAGCAACCTGGGATAGTGGAAGGTGTCCCTGCCCATGGCAGGGGGTAGGAC
The DNA here is from genome assembly GCA_036023395.1 of Myiotriccus ornatus. NCBI lineage: Eukaryota > Metazoa > Chordata > Aves > Passeriformes > Tyrannidae > Myiotriccus > Myiotriccus ornatus. The sequence goes on from JAYRBT010000156.1 coordinate 18,398,865, forward strand.
TGGATGGGCTTTAAGGTCCCTGCCAACCCAACCCAGTCTGGGATTCCATGACATCAGGACTAGTTGTTCTGTGGATCAGTCTGAGGGCAGGCTCCCATTTTCCTGACGTTTTAGCAAATACAACTGAGAACACTGAGAGGAACCAAAGAGGAACCTCAAGAGAGGTTGAGCTGAGTGTGTATGAACAAAGCTCAGGCATGTGCTCAGCCCCAGGCACTCACTGCCAGTAATTATCAATAACCCATGGCCAGCTTAGAGCCCGTGGCCACCAACTGCTGACACCACAGTGGTGGAGGTGCACTGGAGGGGTCCCCAGCACCCCCTCCAGCTGCCATGACTCTGCCTGGAGGGATCTCTGCTCTCAAGCCTCCAGGCTTTGCAGCCCTGTAACACCCTAAGGGAGGTTTCCCCACCACCACACTCCTGCCTGATGATCAGAAACTGCCTCCTGAGAGCCTGTATTTGCTGTGATCATCCAATAGTTATCCTTCTATCACCTGAGGCAGTTCTGCTCAGCAGCTCTTCGTCCTCAGAGCATTTGGAGAGCAGCTCCTCCTCCGCCAGGCCAGCCAAGGCACTCTGCAGCTCACCTTCATGGACAGATCCTCCATCCCCTCAGCCCTTGTCTCTGTTCCAGCTCAAATACATTCCTGTTGAGTACTGGCAATCCAACAGTCTGCTCTAGTCCAAGTGAGCTCCACTGTCTGGTACAGCAGCATTAATCTCTACTGGAAATTCATCTCCTAATCCATCTTTGGATCATACCTTGCTTTTTTATGGCCATGTCACACTGCGAGCTCCCCATCAGCCTCTGATCACCCTGACGGAGCCCAGCCTCTGTCCTGCATGCACAGTGGAAGCTGCAGCAGGCACTGCTCTCCCAGGGAGCCACACGCTGCTCTCTGCTGGTTGTGCTGCCAGTGACCTCAGCCCTGCTGTCTGGTTATCTGGTTACCCTGGTAACATTCCATCTCCTCCTTTGCAGTAGAAGTCAAGGCTTGAACCACCTCTTTAAACAGTCAGTTCTCACTGTCTGGGTAAAGTGAGACTCAAGTCTCAGCACCAGACTAATGCAGGTATTTCAGAAGCAGAACAAAATCCCAGGCTCCCCCAGCAAACAAAACCTGCAAAAGGCAGGGGTTTGTCCATACCTTGCTGAGCCAGCTCCAGAGGAACACAAGGCCCAGTGTCACCAGCAGGTCACCTCAGTGTCTCAGAGCAAGTCCCCCTCTCCTACACTTACTGCAAGACAAACCATTTTGGCTCTTCCATCCTGTGAGACCCCAGCGAGCCCAGACAGAGCCCACCCACCCTGAGCACCCTGCAGGGGACACCTACCTGCCCACTGCACCTGCAAATGCCTCACTAAGCAGGAGGAGCCAGATAGGACTTTTTTAACCCTTTCCCCCTTCCTTCTCTTCGGAGGGATGCAGATGGCTCATGTGAAAAGCCTACCCAGGGAGAAGGGACCAGCCCTGACCCTGCCTGTCACAACAATCCCTCTTCCAAACACCTCCTCCTGCTTCCCTCCCGCTCCAGCAGATCCTCCTCTACTCACACCACAGCTCAGCACAGCTGTGCAACAAGAACCAACCTACACATCTCCTGGATTTTAAGGAAAAGACAGTCAGGTTCACAAGACTGGAATATATGGGGAAGTTCAGCTTCTCCACAAGTATCCACATTAAGACAATTTAATTTGACAAAACCATTAAAGAAATCAAGCTAAAAAAGATCCCTGCTGCCAAGTTTCTCCAGCCCTTCACATCATTCCAGCAATCCACCCGCAGGAATTTTTTCTCATCTCAAATAAATAGTTATTTTTGCACTTAAGGAAAGATGAAAAGATTTTCTGTACTTTCAAACTTTCTCTGGCATCCCCATCAAGCTCAAATCCCTCCTCAAAATATCCTGCAAACTCTGGGGAAAAACATTTGTGGCTTGTGCTAAAAGCTCCAGAAAGTTTCTTTCACAGGCTGATGTTTCTGCAGTGACTCGCTTTCCTGTTACATAATTCAAAGGCCCAAAAAAGACATAAAGGAACAGAAATACTAAACCAAGGCTGGTCTCCAAATGGGAAATTTGAAACAAGAGAGACTCAGCTTCTGGGAAAGCAACCTTTTGACAGTCCAGAGCATCTCCCACGCCCCAGTGCCCGTGGCTCTACCTCAGGTCAGAGGAACTCGAGGCTTTCGTGTCGTGCAGTCCAGGTGGAGAGAGCCTTCCTCAAACCAGGGGCACTGATTATATTAATCAAGGCCTGAGGTCAGTACATCCCATCAAGCCCAAATTGCTGTTTCCTGAATTAATAGTTCTCAGTCCAGCTTCAAGCAGACAGGAATCCAGCAGAGTTGGGAAATCAATGTCAATACACTGAATCCAATAGATTTTATTTTTACTTTCTGTGAGCGTGAATGAGATCAGGGTCTTCTTGTCCCAGAGTAGGATTAGGTTACCTACTCCTGCAACATTTCTGGTAAAGGGAAGAATATTAGGGCAGATCAAGAATTAAGGGAAATGAAGGAATTAGACAGGTCATCCAAAACTGAGGAAAGGTACGATCATACTTGGATAATTCCCAGGCATTTCTGTGAGTATCCAAGTCAAATTTGATAATAAAAGAAGAAAAGCCATGTGCAGTATTCCACACTGAGAAAACCCCAGCAATAAATAACAATTATGCACACACAGCCCAAGGGCCACAGACATGCACTACCAACCGTGTAGAGCCCCACGCAAAGGTACAGGAACAGTCCCCACAGAGACCCCCAAACCCTGCCCGTGTCCAGGGACCTCAGACCGTGTCACTCCTCACACAAAGTAGGGCTTATGGACTTTCTAGGGTGACTTCTACACTGAGAATACCCACAAACTTTTACAGAACTGCTCAGTGGTCCCTGGAGGTGTGTGGTTCTGCCTCTCAAAGCCAACCCTGGCTTAACCCAGGGGCCAGTAAAACTCTGCTCTGGACACACTGCGCTGCCACCCTCGGAGCCAGTCCTTTGTCTCATCCACAGAGCGGTTACCCCAGATGGAACTGCTGTGATTGAGGGCAGGACCTAAGGAAGGGACAGGGAAAGCCAGGCAAAGGTTAAAGCAGAGAAAGAGTATGTAAGGAGGATGGCAGGAGCTAGAGGGGCCTTCAGTTGTGATTCACCAGTCGCTCGGATCAAGTGACCTGACACTGCACAGCTGCTCTGGCTCCTCAGCAGAGATCTGAGGATCTGCATCCAAACACAAACCCTCCTCCCTTCTGCAACCCACTGAATAGCTGGTGAGTGCCCCTGCTTCCAGGCCAGCTTGAGCTCCTGCAGCTCTGGAACACATGGGAATGGGGGGAAGCCCTATGACCTGCCATCCACTTCCACGGGAGTGATTTTTGCTCCTGTGTATAACCTGAAAACACGAAATTATCACCAAAACTAAGCAGCCCTAGAAGAGACAAGGGACATGCTTGGGGAGAGAGCACCAAAAAGCAGCACAGCAAACCCAGCCACATGGCCTGAATCCCTTCCCTGCAGCCCTCCTCAGCACTGCCTCCACCATTACTGCTGCTCCGGTGTCTCTGGAGCTACTGAGTGTGTCTATCAACTTCCACGTGCCTCCACTGCAAACCTCCTGGATAAGAGAAGAAAAACCCTCCTGATCCTTTCCTCCAGGATTTAACCCCCTTTATTTGGCCAGATTGGATGCTCTGCCAGTTATTCCCCCCCTCCAAGCCCCCGATCTCGGGCAAGCACAGCCAAGAGACCCCCCCGAGCTGGAACCGCAGTTCAGCCACTCTCCTTATCTCCCCTCTCGGCTCACTGCTCTTCCTACGTTTTTCCTCCAGCAGCTTTAATTCCAGCACTGCATTGCACTAGGAGCTGCAGTGCTCCTGTTGTCAGAGCTTTACAGGGAACTGCAGATTTATCCTGATGCATGCAAATGATCCAGGCAGGCAGGAGCTCGCTTCGGACAGAGCCAGGAGTGTGCTGTGGGAGGCTGCTCTGGAAATGTCACTGTGCAGGATCCAAACTGGCTGGAATATTCATTTTCCTGCCCCCTGCAGCTCCTCACTCCCAAAGTCACCAACGTGTGTGCAATGCTACCTTCACCTGGATGAAAACACTCACTGAATCATCCATCCATCTATCCATCTGTCCGTCCGTCCGTCCATCCATCCGTCCACCCACCCATCCCTCAGATCTTACAGGCTCACAGTGAACGTCCCAGACACGAGGTTGTGTCTGGCCTCCCCCAGGGCTGCAAAGCCTCACTCAGCATCACTGGTCTGTGGTTCCCCCCCAAATTTCTCCCAAGTGCTGCAGGGGTGGGTGCACAGCTCACCAGGTCGCACATGTAAGAACTGCTACCGACCCTGGATTTTCAGCTTCTGGGCACTTTACAGCCTCTCCTCCCAAATTCCTTGCTTCAACCAGGACAGAAACTCCCTTTTTCTAGCAGCTCGGATTTTTAACAGAAATTAAGCTCAACACAATATAACCCCTCTAAACTTGCCTTTTTCACACTACGAACCCAGTGCAAGAAGGGCTTATGAGCACAAGACGAGCCTAAGAATGCTAACAAAAAACCCAGAAACTGAATTCAAACTAAAGCAAAATGAAACTGAAAACTGGGTTCCCCCAGCTGGACACCAAGGAAAGCACCTGCTGTCCACGGGGAACGCTGCCATGCCCATGCAATTCCCTCCCTGCAGCGCCCGAGGCAGGACCAGGAGTTTTTAAATCACTGTTATCTCAACCATCCTCTTTTTATTTGCACCTTGTAGAAGGGAGGTTTCTCCCTCTTCTTTTTAAACTCTGCTGCCCGGCACCTTACGGATGACAACGTCGGCAGAGCAGCTGGCAGCCCCTCAGCTCCCCACCCAGGGGGTGGTGCCCGCGGGAAGGCGCCGGAGCCGTGCCCGGAGCCGTCGGGATGCTGGGCCTCCTGCGGCAGAGCTCGGCAGCTCCAGAGGAAAAGGTGCTTTCTTTGCTGCAGCTCTGCTTCCCATCCTCAGTGCTGGAAATAATTCCAGACTGAGAGGGACCCAAGGGATATTTTGCAGAGAAAACCGTGGGCAGCTGAGACATTGGGGTAATTCTGGAACTGAAACCTGGAGGGACTTCCCTTCATTTTTGCTTTTTTGAGTGCTTTTTTAGTGTCCTGCATGAAATTCTCTCTCTTTCAGCGGTGATTCTGGAAAATTAGCAACAGAGCTTTGCTCTGAGCTTTTAAGCTTCTGTCTGCATTAATTTGCAAACACTGATATAAGATGTTTTTTTGCCTGTGTGTGCGTGCCTTGGTTCCGAACGACCACGAGCGGGATGAAGGTACCATGACAGCGATTCCTCAGCCCTCATCCATCCACTGTTTAGGAGTTTTACACAGAAGGGCTCAAAGAAACGGTGCACACACCTCCAAAATCTCTCTCTCACCCAGATCTACCACCTCAGAGCTTTCTTGCGCTGCGTTGATGACACAGAAAGGAATCACCTTCTTTCTGCAGCAGCCCCAGACAACAGCCACGAGCCTGGTGAGGGGACTAGAGCAGCCTCACTCATCTGCCACGAGCCTGGTGAGGGGACTAGAGCAGCCTCCCAGAGGACTAACATATTAATGAACTCAGAGCACACCAAGCTCAAACCTGGGAGGTGGAAGGACAAGCAGTCAGGGTGGATGGTTGGTCTCCTTGCCTGTCAGAACTGTTGGTGGTGTGGTGGCTGTGGTGAGGGCCAGGCCAGCCTGAGAAATATAACCTCCATCAGAGGAACAGCACGGGGCCTGGCCAGGTCTCACTGCAATCTCACATTGATCCTTCCCAGCCTCCATCACCCAGTGCTGTGTTACAACACTGATGGGAAGAGCAACTCACCTCAGTCAGTCCCCTCTGCCCCCAAACCTGGCCAGTAGGTTTTGCTTGGTTGGTTGGGTTTATAAAAAATGTCATTTAATCCCTGTTTCCAAATGAAAGCACGGCTCCCTGGGATTGTGTTGCTGACTCTGGAGCACAGGGATAAATCCCATGGCCTGCACAGATGAGTCCAAGGAAGACACTGGGGTTAGCAATAGCACCAGCATCCACCCCCTCCCAGCCTGGCAGATCCCTTCCTCCCAGGAATGCATTCCTGCACTAACAAGCTTCAGACCAAGCCACTTCCTTTGGCACTCCCTGCCAAACCCTGACACCCAGGATCATGGATGTCAGCACCATCTTTGATGGGTAAGGTGAGCAGTGCCACTGCATCTCCTACCTGTGTCCTCCTGTGGGCAGTCCCACGGCATTCCTGGGAATACCAGTACCACGCCAAGCAGCTTTCAGATAATCACATACCCGACCTGAGGTGGAAATCACTCTCCCTTCTTACATGTATCAAGATACCTCTTGAATTCCTTTGGTTTAAATGCCTACCAGTCCTGAGCAGTCACTACTGGAGGTTGAAGCCACTGTGTGGCTTTGCAAGGGACCAGCCTCAGGGGCAGAGAGTTTGGAGGAGGAAAGTATTATAGTAATGAATTCTCAGCTCAGACTCTACTCACCAGTCAGGAAACACTGAAAAGAGGGAGGTGCCATGGGATCCCGAAAGGAACTCACTGTCTGCATCGAACAGCAAAGAATTATTCATCAGTTAGGGAAAGGTTAAAGACCAAAAGCCCCCGTGGCATGAGGAAAGCTCCTGTGGCACACTGTCCTCCAGCCTCTGAAAGCTCACTTGAGCCTCCTGCAGAAGGGCAGCCACATCCTATTCCACCTAGGGAACACTATGTATCAAGGAAATGCAGCAGTATTTATTCTGCCTGCGAGTCCAAAGTGCCACTGCCAAGTACGAACAAGGGCTGGTGCTCACTCTGCAAACACACAGAGTTTTGCCACCAAAACTCACAGGAAAGAGTGAAGGGAATGGGGCCACAGTACCTGAATCCTCTGCCTGGTGCAGCAAACTGGGCAAAGCTAATTTAGACATAAAGAGAAAACAAGATTAAAGACAGACCTGGCATCCCAGAGGAGGAAAAATCACAGTGCCACAGAACTCTGATGTGCACCATCTCTCAGCTTAAACGGGTGCTTTGGATTTTCAGGCATACAGGATTCAAAACTCTAGCTACAGAAGAGCATCTGTGCTGCTGGGTCTCAGGCCTGGAGCTGACGTGGGCTTGGGTCTTCACTTTGGGCCTGGTGCAAACACACTGCCACCCCTGAGACATCAGGGAACATCAGATGCCAACAACTGATATGTCTCCTCTTTATCCACTGCGGTTTGTACTCCCTGAAACTCCCAAATAAGAGTATATCTTGCTATAATGGCCAAAAATAACCTTGAAAATATGCAAAGACTGACGATTTCTGACCTTCAAAATAATGTAGTTATGACATTTCACTTTGTTATTCCAGCCACGGACAAATGGTTCTGCTAAAATATCTGTCACAAACTAGTCCCTTATGCCCAGACTACAACAATCCTTTTTAGCAACTAAAAGGTTCTGCTAAACCATTATGAACTTAACTCCAGCCAGGAAAGAAATGGAAGAGCTGGAGCACCAAGGCAGCAGCTATTCTTGTTAAATTGGTCTCAATTTTTCAAGGATCCTGTTGAACATTATAGAGGTCATACCCTGCGCCGCTGTGGAAACCTAAGAAGTCTCTAAAACCCACGGAGTTTAATAAGGAATGCTATATTCCCAAATTGCCTCAAATGTTTTACAGGGTATTATGACTTTCAGCTTTATAGGTCCAAACCACTAACCAAATAAAAAGTCTATTTCTTCCAGATTTTCAAGGTTCAATTTTTAAAAGGCCAGAGGCACAGACTGTTCCTGTGAGCCAGGGAAGCCTCAGCCATCAGCTCCTATCAGAGATCCAGACGTCCTTCCCAGCTCCCAGGGTTTGTGCTCCCTGTGCACAAGGGTTCATCTGCTCCCATATTAACCTGGTGGAGCTTTCCTAATCACAGGATCCCAGAATGGTTTGGGTTGGGAGCGACCTTAGAGCCCATCCAGCGCCACCCCTGCCATGGGCAGGGACACCTTCCACTGGCCCAGGATGCTCCAAGCCTTGAACGCTTCCAGGGCTGGGGCAGCCACAGCTTCTCAGGGTAACACTGCTCCAAGCTCCAGTGTTCTAAGCTCATTTTGTATTCTTGAGATAAAACTTCTCCTGGAAAGCTGAAATAACCTGTCATGGGACACTTCAGGCTGAGCAGCATCAGAGGATAAACCTCAGCATCCTGTGGGATCACACTGCCAACTTCCCTGGCTGTACATTTTCCATAAATGTCCTACATGTAGGTCCCTATTTCCCATGAACCGTGGTCTGAATGGGCCCAAGTGGTTTATCTTGCCTTTTTCTCCCTCCTCCTGCCCTCACAGACACACTCTTGTTCTGCTGACAGGACTGAAGCCCTGCCCAAGGCTGAGCCACTCCAATTTACTGATGGATACCACAGCATTCCTGGGGCTCAAGGCAGCTCAGTCTGTGGCCTTGGCAACTGTGTCTTCAAGCAGGGACATGAATTATGGCAGTGGTGGTGCTGGTGGGGTCTGTCCAGCTGCACTGAAGCTGCCGCTTTTCTTGGGGTCACAGTGGCTTTCCAGGCACTGCCAGCTGGGGCTGGATTTACACTTTTCATTTACTGTACGTTGGGGTTGTAAAATTTCATCTTTCTTTCCATGCTGCCCTTCCCTTCCAGATTAATTTTACTAACAGCTCTTTTTACAGGCACTATAAACCACCATTCCACATTTGGGCCCCGTTTAAGAAGACAGATTTCTATACAGACCATCTGGTATCTGAGGGCAACTCTTGAAGCATGCTCGTTGTTTCCCTTGTTTTTCTCACTGGACTCACATCCTCTTTATCCCCTTCAGAGGAGGTCAAACCAATAACACAACTAGTCAAGTACTGAAATATGGCAGCTGGTTTCTCTGGGGGGCAGATATCGCACATTATCCCTCCCGAAACACAAGCCAGGATGCTGAGGACCCTTCAGGTCCCTGGGGCCTGCTCAAAGCAGCTGCTGGGAAACATAAGCAAATGCTGCTTTTTTGGGATTTATCCTCTACTTTCCCAACTCATGTTTCACAAATAAAAACCAACATCTTATTTCCCACTGAATGACAGCACTGCAGTTCAGCAAATTAATAAACCCATTCACGGCTCTGTGCGTTGATTACTCCCTCTCCTTTATTATGAAGGAAAATGTCAAATCCTTTAATTTGAGTCTTTCAGGAGCATTTGAGCAGCTGATCAGCAGTTCCTCACCTCTGAAAGAACTGGCTCACAGGGGCTGCTCCACACACAGCCCCAGATCTGATTTCTGATCTCATCCCTGCAATCCAAATCCTGCCAGGCTGACTCCCAGTTTCCAGCAGTGAGGCAGAATCTCCACTGCCCGGGACTGGAATTGCTATCAGATAAGGAGACTTTAGGCTGGATTTTCATCTTGATGCTGAGCTGCCACCACCAGCCTGGCTAAGCTGAGCATGGGGCCGTTATCCAGAGCCATCCATCCAGCTCAGGCGGTCAGGGGGTATCGGTCACTGCTGGCCCAGCTGCCACGTCCTGCAGCTCAGATTAACAGGGCAGCCCTAAGCACCTGCCTCTCCACTGATATTACAGTCTCCCTACCTGTTTTGCTCTCTCTGATCCAGCCTGGCCCACCCTGCTCCTCTCCCTGGTGTTCCCACAAGGCTGCATGCTCCCCTGTGTCTCCAGCTGAGCATATTCATGAACTTTTGATGGAGAGCTCCACTCCTGCCAAGCCCCAGAGGATGTTTCACAGCAAGCAAGTGAGCCCACGCTGGGGGCTGCAGCCCAGACCTGGTGTCTGGCCCTGCACTCACAGCCATGCCAAGAACCCAGAGCCAGCAGCACCGTCCTGGCAGCGCCGCTGCCTCCGTGCAGCGATCTCAGATCCTCCAGGGATCATTTCATGTGGATCAAGTGCTCCTCTCCTTGCTCCCCAAGCACTGTTTCGCTGGGGCACTGCGTGTGTGCTCCCCAGCACATCCATGCACGCTGCTAAATGCTGAGTGTCTCGCTCCCTCCTCCTCCTCTCCCTCGGAATTCTTCATCCCTTGTTTCAGCCAAACATGCAAAGGAATATTCCAGCCTGAGCTTCATTAGTATAGGATGTAAAAATAGAAATACATTATCTTTTGTAGTTCCCTCAGTTGATTCAACGGCGGCACGAAGGTAAAATAATTAAATGTTTGTCTAGTGAAAAAACAAGCCCACGAGAGAGACTGGGCTGGGCTTTTGTGGAACCCGAGCGTGGAGATTTGGGGGTTCTTGTGCTGCACAGACTTCGCCCTCCCCACCCTCCACAGCTACCAAAACGATGATGATTCCTCCCTCCCTCCTTCCCTCCTCCTCAGCTCAAAAATAAACACATGATGGAGACTTTGGGAGAAGCTGGCAAACGTCTCTGCTGCAAAGCACAGACCTCCCGCAAGAACTTTCCCTGCAATCTCCCCAGCCCCTGCCTGGCAATTCCCTCGGCACCTCCAGGAGCTCGCCCGGAGACAAGGGAGCCGGGGGAGCGGGCGGGTGTCTGCGTGGACCAAGGTCAACACAGGAGATGTTCAAAAAACATTAGTGAGTTGACCTGATCCTTCATCAAAATACTTTTTGCTTTTCCTTCCTAACACTTCACTGCCCACGACGTGCCAGGCTGAGCCGATGTGACAAACTGTCGAAACACATTTTTTTTAACAGAAAAAAATTAAACCTAGACTTTAAAGGTAAAACTGGCCCCTCTGAGTCCCTCTATCATATGTGACATTCCTGCTGGAAAAAAAACAAGGGCTCTGAGAGCAACTTGCTGGGAAAAGGCTCCAAGGAGTGGTTAGATCTGCAGCGATCTCCTGAGCTTCACCTTGTCTTTTAAGCTCACCTTAGTTAATAAAAACAACCACAGAGGTGCAAAAGCACCTGAGCATTTATCAATCCCCAGACAGAAAACCTATAAGAAGATGCTGTTCATTGATTCCATAAAGTAACAAGCAAATATCACCTAAATAATTCTGCTGGCTAATAATATCAGCTACCAAAGGGAAAGGACCACAAACAGCACTGTCTCTCACTCCCTGAACTGCCATTTCGTGGTTTGTGTTACGGCTCTTGCATTGGTAATGACCTATTTACCACAAGGCTGTGGAGGGTGTCAAATCCCAACCGCCTCCGTGTTCCCTGCTGGAGTCTGAGATTGCTATTGATGAGCTCCGTGGCTTGATGTAAAGGAAATGAGTTGAGTTTAAGGGCTGCTGGCACTCTCTCTGGAGAAACGCCAGGGAATTTTTAGACAGTCTTCAGCACAACAATAAAATGCCATGGCTGTGAGTCACAGTGGGCAGCACCTCTGTGTGAGTCCGGGAGCAGCAGAGCTCTGTCCGCACATGCAAAAAAAGAAATAAAAAAAATAACCCAGAAAAGCCCCATGTGTCCAAATTCACATGCAGGAATGGGCACTTATTTGGGTCTCTGGAGCTCCACACAACTCAACATTCCTTGCAAGCACAGAGGGTCACCTTCCCACTGCTCTGGGTTTCCACAGGGTCACACCATCTCTGCAGGGAATTCCTGATGTGTGGAGCTGCAAATCAATGTCTTGCTGCACACTGGGTATGTTTGAGGGTGCAACAGCCTATGGACTTTTTATATTCTCTGCTTCTAAATGCATCAGGTACTAAAAAACAGTCTTTCCTTAGGGTTGGATGGGCAGTGAGTTTGTAGAAAGCACCTTAAAAATTCCTGGCCATATTCATGAATACAGACTCCAAAGAGACTTTATGCTTCTCTCCAGAAACTGGTTGCATATTTACTATTATTTCAAAATTATTCTCCTGGAAGTGGAGAGGACAGGTTTGAATTAATTGACATATTACGTCAACGCATGACAGTCTAGGACAAAAAAATATTAAAGCCTGATAGCTACAAAAATCTTGTGACTTCCTATCAAATTGGAAAGCTCTGAAGCCTTAGCTGACCAGGAATGTGGTTCACTGTTCTGGAGGTCTTGGTCTCATGCCCAAACTCTCAGAATCCCACCCCATTGTTCTCCCTATTAGGTCCAACAGGATGAGCAAGATCCTGGAGTTCCAGCCCACAGTTTTAAAATGGCTGGAGCTACTGCAGGAAAAGAAAATGGGGTAAATGTCTGTTCTATATTTATGGATCAACGTAAAGTGGGGAGTGTTTCTGAGTAATTAGAACAGGATGGAACCGAATTATTTAAGAATTAAGGCTTTTTTGTGTGTTAGAAGAACCCAATGCTCTTGGCAATGAATACAGGAGCCTTTTTAAAAATAAGACATCGAAGCTGCTGGACACAGATAAGACTCCACGGCTTTGTCTCTGCAGCACCCCAGCTCACCAAACACTGCCTGTGCTTTCTAAGGTCATCCATAAATCCAGAGGACTTCTGGCTACAGAGATCAGGGAGGTTTGGGATAGGCTATTGAACTGCCAAGATAAATCCTGTTCTTGCAGCCAACTCCACCTCTATCAATCTTCCAAAAGCAGTAATCAAAACACTGATTCCAGCATTTGCAATATCTCACTTGCTGCTGCTGCTGCTGCTGCTTCTTTAGGACCAGTGCCAAAACCAAGACTTACTTGCAGCTCCTGGCACCTGTAAGCACAGTCTACACCAAATCACCACCTAATCAAACCTGGACCTTTCCATCCACCAGTCCTTCCAGGTTCCCAAAGCACTGGTGGATGGGCTGACTGGCTCACACATCTCCACCTCCCAGCTTCCCAGCACAGGCAAACTGGCAAATCCTCCCCCCTGTTAAAGGCTTGAATTCACTCCAGGTAATAACAGTAAAACACTCCCTTCCTCTGCTCCAGCTTTACCAACTGCCCATTTCCAGAGCCCTCCTACTCCTGAATCCATCTGTCCTGGGGAGCTTTGCTGCTCCTCTCTGCACTTACCATCACAATAAACTCTATTTTCGGCACATCCTGCTGGTGCTGCCCCCCCATTTAGCTGTGCCCAGTCGTGCCTGCATGTGAGGAAACACCATGCTCCTTGTAATTTGGGGGGCTCAGGGTTCCAAAAACCAGATTGTATTCACCTGTTCTGCCCAAAGCCAAAGGAAGACCATCCCCTTGAGAACCCATTCTGGTATTTTCTCTAATCCCAGGAGAACTGCCCCACGTGAAGGTACATCAGCTGTTTTCCAGAAATACAAATCCATGGCCTAGTGGAACACATTTTCTGCATGTTCTACTTTGTCCTGATCTCCAGTCCCAGATTTCCCTTTTTAACACACTCCTCTATTCTTAGTTTTACCTCCTGCATCGTATCCTTCTCCCTCTTTCACCTGCACTCTCTGGATTTGGAAAAGCCTGCATCTCCCCTTTCCTTGCCTCCATCCCAGACCACCACTGATTCCTCTGCGATGCCACCTCCCCAGATTCATCCCAACTCCGAGGACGAATCTCATCCTAACCTACTGGAAGCTCTCTTCCCATTTCTCTCTGTTGCTTTAAGCCAATTATCTAAATGTGAATGCATTTAACACCCTGCAGTGACAGTCTGAGACATGGGGAGGGGACAGGCTTGGAAGAGAGGAGGGAGGTCAGAGGAGATATTGCAAACTTGGAGCTGACTGCTCGTGTTCTGGGCCATTCTGCTGGGAATCTCAGTGTCTGGCTGTCATGTCATCAAGGCAGCCATTTCCTTGGATTCCTGTCTCAAACCCTCACCTGCCTGCAAACGTGATGTCTGATCTTTGAGGAGCCTGCCTGGCCTCCTGGGTTACCTCCTTCTTGCCTCACTGCTTCAGTCCAGCTCCCAGGACTGCAGCCAGGCAGGACAAGGGGCAGGAGGAGACCGAGGGACACTCTGGGAGCAGTGAGGGGGCAGCTCCTCGAGCCCCCGTGCCCACAGCAGAGACCCTCAGTCAGCAGCCACACAACCCAGAGCCAAACCGTGTGCTGGGAAAGCAACAGCTCCTGCAAGGCCACGGCAGCAGAGCCTCCCCGCCTCCCAGGAGCTCATCCAGCACCCAGCTCTGCCCATGCACATCCTCTGCCCGGCACTTGCCAAGAACTGGATTCAACGCAAGGCACCCTCAGCAGCCCTGAACGCTGAGGATGGACAAGGAACAGGAAACCTCCTTCACAAATGCCACCAAATACAAGAGAAATGTCATGCTGGCCTTTCAGGAGACTGCTGGGAATGACACTGATGACATCTGTTAGACTCAGGACTTATTTCTGCCAAGTCAAAATACCAGAAGCCTTGAACACTGATGGACTTCTCCCAGTCTCTTAAGCAGGCTGAGAACAGGCCTGGGGAGACGGAACTTCCAGGTGATCAGGCAGCTCTAATGCCTGTGCTGCACGACCTGATCCCGTGGATTAAAAAGATCAGAGTAAATAACACAGTGTGGTCCCAGCTCTGCCACTCACACGGGATTACTGCCTAAGGAAAATTCCCTGTGTGGACAACAGCCCACCCTGACCACCTCAGCCCAGCCTGGGAGACGGAGCGTGTCCTCTCCAAAGGGGGGTGATCCCACAGAAACCCTGGGGCTTCCACCTTCCAGTGCCCTGTGCTCACCACCACAGCCACCTCATGCTCTTCCTCTAGACACAACAGGAGGGAAATCCAGAACATCCCAGGACACTCCACTTACTGCCCACCTGCCTCACATCCAGGGGGGAACCTTCCATGGCCACTGCAAGGAAGGAGGGATTCAAACGAACTGTGGGAGGATGCTCAAAATAACAATCCAGAAAGCTCAAACATCTGCAAGACCAATGCTTTGCTCTACAATTCTGCATTGATTTCTTGCCTCAAATAGATTTCTAGATGGATTGCAATTAAACTGAGTTACACAATGCTGTAAAAACGTTACTCATTTCCGTTTCAGATTTTATTTTTGCATCTTTGCTTTCTAGATCCTTTTGCATTTCAGCAGCCACCCCCTGGATCTTAACTATCTTTTTCTTTCCACTCTTCTTCTGGCCAAACTGCTCTGCACCCGTTTTTACCTTTCCTTACTCCAAGGATGATGCTGGTGGCGGCTGACACAGCCTTGCAACAGTGCCCTGGGAAGGGCTGGTCAGTGGTGAAAATCCCCACTGTGAGCTCTGACTGCAGCTGCTGAGCGAGCCTCGGAAACCTCTGAGCATTTATCAGAGCTAATTCTTTTGTGAGCCACCCTGAACCCCCAGGATACCCTTGTCACATGCCTCCAGGACATCCATTTCCAGCTATTGTCCTGATTCTTCCTCAGAAGCCACAGGGAGGGAGGAAAACAGTGAGGAAGGCTGGACTACAGGAAAAGAGATTTATTTTCTGAAAACCTTGTAAAGCAGGTCCAGCTACCACTGAAAAGGGCACTGCTGCCATTAGCCCCGTTCCAGCCCTTTGCTGCACCGGGATGGACATGAAAACACGATAAAACACGGAATTTCCAGCCAGGCCAGCAGTAGGAATGTCAGACACCAAGCCCAGCCCTCCAGAGCATCAAGGTTGAGTTTTACAGATGAATTGGGCTCTTATAAGAGCCCAGTGAGAGACAGGAGGTTTGGATGGGATATAGGGGAGAAATTCCTCCCTGGGAGGGTGGGCAGGCCCTGGCACAGGTTGCCCAGAGAAGTTGTGGCTGCCCCAGCCCTGGAAGTGTCCAAGGCCAGGTTGGAGCAACCTGGGCTAGTGGGAGGTGTCCCTGCCCGTGGCAGGGGGTGGCACTGGGTGGGCTTTAAGGTCCCTTCCAACCCAAACCATTCCATGGTTCTAGGATTCCATGATTATGAGCACAGCAGTCCCTTTGCACTCACCCAACAAAACCTCAGTCTTGAGCTGCTGTGGATAATACAGAAAACTGCTGGTATTCCCAAGCCTTTGATCTTCATTTGACTTTTGAAGGTTTTCAGGCACCGTTTTCATTTTAAAATAGAAAAAGTACTCAAGTATTTATATAGCACAAAGGCTTTAAAGGCTTTAAAACTTCAGAAAAGATTTTTAAGATGCCAGAATGAAAAATGTCAAGTATTATTGTTGCTTGAATTTCAACCTGAGTTGGAAAAACCCTGAAAAGTTAAAACTGTAGAAACAGAAAGGCAGAAACGGCAGTAAAACCTAAACCCACTGGAGTGACGGAGAGATGTTTTCAGCTGTGGGAGACCTGTTCAAAGGAAAGAGGGAAGTCTTCCACAGCCAGCTGAGAATAACCACTACAGACATCTCCCACCAGGGTTGACAAAACAGGAGGGAACACGCCCCAGGCACCAACACCCCGTTTGGGGAGAGAATGGAGGAACACAGGAACTCTGAAAGGAACGGACTGGGAAGCAAGATGTGAGCTGGTGTCACTCAGCCAGACAGCACGTCTCTAGGAGACAGCACTTCCAGGCAATCCCAGCATCCAGAGCAGGGTGGGCTGCCTTGTATGGCTTTTGTGCCCTTCCTTCGTGCACCCTGAGCCTCTCCTGGCCCTCACTGCTGGCCCAGAGACCAGGATTATGGTTACCTGGAATGGTCCTGCCCTGCAGTCTGTGCCACGAAAGGCTGAACAGCTACTACTCCAAAGCTACTATTTTTACTTAGGTATTTCTACTTAATGCAGATTAATTTCTTAAGAGCACAGAAATATCACAAAAGGCTTAGAGAAACAAAAAGGCCTCATTTGGATCAATTAATAATGCAGAGCAAGCACATTATTAATGAGTAACAACTGAAGGCTCTAAGGAGGTGCAGAGCCCTTCTCTAGCTGAGTGCTGGAAAAACGGGCAAAAATAGGGCTGTGATCTGGTGCTGCACACGCAAAGTATTTGAGGCCAAATTAATCTTTGGTGGAGCCCTGCTGACATCACTGTTGGGATCTCGGGTGGAATTCATGTTGCTTTATACTGAAGGACAGAGCAGCCTGGGTGGGAGCTCAGCTCTGCCAGGGACCCCTGCAGAGCCCCCGTCCCCCTCCCCTTTGCCACAGAGGGGGAGAGGCATTTTCCAGCAATCCAGAGTCTGCTACAATCCCACCTGCCTTCAGTACAGCTCTTTCCATCCTCACGTGTCAAACCCTTGAACGCAAAAGGGCAATCTCCTTCCACGTGTTTTACAGAAAGAGAAACAAAGGTGTAGGAAGATGAAACAGCCTCTGCAGCATCACCCATGGGGCTCTTGAGAGGTAGGAATGGGGGGCAGTTCCCCCAAATCCAAGCCCTGGGAGCATCCCATCGTTCCCCAACTGCTCCAAACTCTGGGCAGACGCACAGCTCAAACCAGGCTTTTGAATAAAACATGGAGAGCCCTGATGGATGGTGGATGGAAGAGCACACCCCCTGTGCTGAGCTCATGAGAATTTCTTGTTACAACAGAGATTTCTGTGGTTTTAAAAATATAGAGGATTTAAATTCTCTTGTCTCCAAACATCAGGAACTGGAGAGCTAATGGGGGTGAAGACAGAGTGCTCTGGATAAACAGGTTATTCCATCACCATCAATTACTGCGTCTCTCTCCATCTGCTCTCCAGCGTGTGCCTCAGACACCGTCCCAGACAGGGCACGGAGCTGCCTGCACTCCTGCTTTCAGCCAGCCTGGCAATTTACTGCCTCCTTGGGAAGGCTTTGATACTGGAAAACCACAACAGAGCTTTCTCTTTGCTTGAAAGGCACCCACGGGCTCAGGCACAGTGGAAGTGTTTGCAGTGCCCTGGGAGATGAAAGCGGTTCAGAACCTTTTGCTTTCATTGGGCAAATTAAAACCAAACAAGTCCTTTCCTTTCTTTCCTTTCACTCTGCTAATGCCCGTTCCCCTCCTAGGCTTTTGAGGCATCCTGCTGAAATACAGGGATTCAGAGCAGCCTGGAATTCAGCCTGGCATTGGAGATGGAGACACAGAGAGCATCGTGCAGAGGATGGGAGCACCCAGCACTGCACAGTGCTCCGTGCCCACTGCTCCCCGGCCCCACATGGATGTGGGATGGAGCCCAGGGGGGAGGATTCAACCCCCTGATGTTACTGCTGTCTGACTTCCAGATCCATCTTCCTTGGCTTCTTGTTTGTGCTCCTCTGTGTCTCCCCAATTCACGCTGCTCCCCCCTCCCTGCTCCGTGCACACGGAGAGTGTCCGCCCTTAGCCCTGATGGGAAGGCACAGGATACCCCGCGCACCGACGGGACCAGGCAAGGGCTCATCCAGCTGCAGGAGCCTGAAAATGGTGTTGAACCCCCTCCAAATGTCCCCCTGCGTGGGTACAGCTGGCACAGCGAGGGAGGGGGTGAGCAGAGGAGCAGGAGCCCAGGGCTAAAAGTGGCTGTTGACTTCACTCTCCCAGTTGGGTGTAGGTGGGGGAGGTGGGTGGCCGTGAGCAGCGGGGAGGCGGAGGGGGCAGCAGCTATTTCCAGCTGCACTCATGTGCCATTTCTCTCCGTGCTGAGATTTTATAGAAAACAGCAGGAGGTGGGGAGTGGGGGGAACCAAAAAGGAAAATCACAGAGTCTTTGCAGGAAAAACATGTTAAGGAACAGGAGAAAAGTCGTTACCATCATCACAGCCCTGAGATTCTGCTATTGAAACAGAGGGGTTTAAAAATGTAACAGAACCCAAGGCTACTGGGACTACTTTTCTGCACTGGACACAACAGTGTAGGATGGGAAATGAGGCCACTCGACCAAGGGGCACCAAAATGATGATAAAAGCTGCTGCTTGCAGAAACCCTCCTTCCTAATAAACTGCAAGGTTTTCTTCACTCCCAGAGATTATGTAATATGTTCTTGCCTGCTGCTGACTCATATTTTCCAAAACGTATCTGGGAAGGAAAACGTATGTGTTTTAATGCATAGGTTTCCCTGCCATGTAAAAAGCAGCAGAGAGGCAGGTGCAGCCCTGCACACACACGTGCATGTTGCCGTGTGCGGGGACGAGAGAGAGGGACAGCCGGGAATCCGCTCGAGAAACACCGAGATTAAACCAGCACGGTTTTCTGGGGCAAAACACAGCAACTCTGTAACACAGCGTAGGAGGGGAACAAGGAACTGGGAAGCTACGGGGGAGATGGCAAAGTAAGAAGCACTGAGCACGCGCTGCCTACAACCTCCAGCCAAATCTGGGCGCTGGGGATGAAGCACAGGCTCGGCCTGAGCTTCAAATCCAGCTGGGAAAATGGGGATTGTGGCACTTGGGGCCACTGTGGCAATCTGCAAATGGCAGTGGGCTGAGAGTGCCACGGGGGCGGCCCAGCACCCGGCTCAGCAGCACCCACCCCTGCAGAGGAGTGCTGGGGCAGCACGGCCAGCGCTTCCCAAACTCCATCAATCCACAGTCTCGCTCCTGTGAATGCCTGTGAACACGCTCCGGGTGTGCACCGAAGAAGCCAGGCTTGTCCAGATTGAAGATTCATAATTCTAAGGCAGCCAGTAAGTCTTAAGCATATTTGTTCCCAGCCTGCAGGTTCGGGAGGTTTAGTTTCTTCGCTCTGTGCGTGTGTGCACTTTTAATTCTTTAGGAAAGACTTTTTGACACTTCTGCAAAACCCTCAGTACCCAGGAGATGGGATCGATCTGCTGCTGGGCATCAGATGAGAGATCCATCTCCCCTGGACCAGAGGAGACTGAAAATCTATCCAGATGTCAGCTCCTGATCATGAAATCAAGGCAGACGCTCTCCACCGATGACAGCCGAGTTTCCCTGCCCTGTCTCCTCCTTGTGCCTGTGTGTTTGGGCAGAAGCAGGACACAATTCCCCAGTGCAGCTCCTTGTGCCCCACAGCAGGGACAGCCCCTTCCACATTCCTATGGAGAGGGACAGGCCTCTCCTTCAGCCCTGCATCAGTACACATATATACACATCCCAATACATGGGCACTATTAGCATTCCCTGCTTTATTCATCTGGCTTTCCATATGTACAGCACCAGGGTAAGACAATTCAATTTTAGCACCTACAACCTCATCCGAGCCAACTGTCAGTTAAAGGATGCTCTTTCTTGTTTTACAACAACTTTAAAACGTTTCGTCCGGATTCAAAACCTGTCCTCTGTAATTGCTACTTTTTAACTAAATTCTCCTAGAACTTCACAAAAGACTGAAGAACATCCAGCCTGCCTAAAAGGCTTCGGAATAAACCTTAAAAACAAACATTAAAGATCGATCAAGCTTTTCCAAGATTGTACTAAAACTGACTGAAGCTCAACTAGATAAGGAAAAGAGAGTTGCATTAAATTAATCAGCACCTTATCAAGCCAGGAAGAAAGAACTGCAGATAACAAGCCTTCCCTAAATTTGGTATCAGAACAGAAACTTCAGCGCACAACGTACTGAGCAAACCTTGTCAGATATGCTGAATACAATGCAGGGGAGTGGAGCAGCAGAAATAGCAGGGGAATAGAAATAGTCCATAGAAATCCTTTGAAAAAATCTGTTTTCTGATAATGCCAGCAAGAGCCTGATGCTTTTGTCAAACGGAACAATTTTACTTGACTAAACTTTTCTACAGATATGCCCAGCAAATTAACCCACTGCTTATTGGGGTAAAAGACTGATCCTTAGGGGTTTGCTCTCAATTTCTACTTACATAGGTGAGGCCATATTGCATTTTGTCAGTAACAAGAAAACAGTTCCGAATGCAGTTCGGATCTTTGCTGCTTTGAAAGCCCCCAGAGTTTGGCCAGTTCCTCCCCTGGAATCCTTCGGGGCGAGCTGCAGCCGCTCTCACCGCTCTGAGCTCCCTTGCAGGGGCTTAAAAATCCAAAAACTGGCACCAAGAGCAGCTCAGCCCTTGGAAAACAGACACTTTGGAGACTATGGAGAGGGAACTGATGTGAACAAACGCAGCCGGCAACATCCAGGGATTTTTAGGGGCTGCCCGTGAGCTGTGGGTTCTGCGGCACAGAGCACGGCCCGCACGCTCACCTACAAACAGGTGACAGCTCCCCAGCACTCCAGGCAGGTCACCAGAGGAGGCAGGTGGGGGAGCAGGGCTGGGGACAGGGGCCACGGCCTTGGGAGGCAATGGGACAGCCAGGCACGCTGCCTTCCCCCCAGGAGCAGCGGGAAGGACACTCCAGCTTCAGTTCCCCCCTGGCAAAAGCAGAGAGCCCCGGGCACGCTGGGGCAGGGCGGTGACAGCACAGCAGCTTTGCTGGAGGACAGGACGCCACAGCACAGGGCTGTGCTGGGGCAGGGAGGTAATCTAACAACAACGAGCACTCCAGAAATCAACTTCGGGCTTTAGCCAAAAAAAAAATAAAAGGGAAAACAGAGGGCCAGGCTGCCCCGTGCCGCGGCCATGGGGCGATGCTGTGCCTCCCTGCCGCGGCAGCCGCGCGGGGCTGTCCCCCGTCCCCAGCACGGTCCAGCTGCGTGTCCTGCCGGCCCCGGGCGGCGCTGGAGCGGGACAGCCCCTCCTGGAGCCGAGCCGGCTGGCCGAGCAGAGCGCTCTGCAGCGCGGCCCCAGCCCCGCTCAGCCGCGGCTGCTGCCGAAAATAGCCCCACGCTCCCTGCCAGCAGCCCATACGTTTGTTATATATGTCTCAGCTGATGCAAAGGAAGGGGCAGGCGCCGAACCACATGGGCCCTTCACACGGGCTCGGGCACGCTGCGCTGCTCCCGGCGCCGGCTGTGCTGGGGGCTCCCAAATCGTCCAGGGCAGATCCCCCACAGCGCTGGAGCAGCTCACCCCACGGCCCCCAGCGCCAGCCTGTCCCTCTGACACTGCCACGCGGCAAGGTCTGGGTACACCTCATGGCGTGCCTGCCCTGCTCCTGCTCCCAGCCCCACAACCCCATCCCGCACACACCGCCCTCCAACGCGCTCAGCTTGTGCCCCACACCACAGGCACTGTGAGGGCAGCAGGGGCAGCTCCCAAAGTAGCACATTCCTATGAAATTTTCTGTAGGGATAAACCAGAGTCGGTTGAAATCCAGACCTATTTCTTTAAATACCTTCCTGCACATGCTCCCTTCACCCCCTAAAATTCTTCAGTTCGGGTGGTGAAGCTTTTAGGCCTGCCCAATGTATTGACCCCCTGAGCTCTGGGGGCTTCCTGCCCTGAGCTCAGATGCCCTTGTGAACACACCATCTGAAAATAAGGGAAGTAATACTCTATAAAAGCTGGGAATAAGGAGTGAAGGCTGCATGGCCCTTTGATGGTGAGGAGGCCAGCAGGGTTAGAGCCAACCTGGCCCTCTGTGGGCACCTGCACATTAAGACTCATTTCCACTCAGGAAAGAAATCCAACCACAACTAATAAAACAAAGAAAATAAATCACAGTTCCTCCAGCAGCTCTTCCTCCAGGAGCATCTATTTTTAGTGAGAACCATCAATCACTACAGTTTGCTGTCTACAACAGCCCCAACAGGCAAAATCCAGCTACGCTGGGCCAATGTGGGCACACACACATTGCCCACCTGTCCTGCCACTCCCCCACTAACCAGCCAGAACACCACCACAGAAAGGGGAGAAACAGGAGTCCATTGGGCTTGGCTGCTCCTCAGTACTGGATGATGTTCCTTCTCCCCAGCTGGGAAAGAGGAGGCACAAGGCAACACAGCAGCATACCCAGGGCCACACAGTAAGTCAGTGGCAAAGCCAGGACCCGGCAGAATTATCCTCTGTAACCCCTGAACAAGCACCCTCTTCAACAGGCCAATTTTTACACAACTATTAACATGTGGGAGTTTTCCTCAAGCTTCCCAACTTCTGGTCATTGGAGACTCCACAGCTAAGAAACAAATCACTGCATTCTACCAAAATAGCTCTCCCAGCATTTCACTGGGAGATACGGATTGAACACGATTATCACACCCAGCTGAGAAAATACACACTGCAAATGCAAAATCCAGCAATCCAGGACCCCCCTCCCTGACAGACAGAGATGCATCATCACAGCACAGAGCACACGGACACAGCACGGCAGTGCACACACACACATGCACCAGGCACAAGGGAGCATTCCCTGAACACACAAACCAAGGACCACAGCAAAATGAAATGACAATACAGAGAGGGGTTCTAGTCACAAATTAAAACAAAACCAAAAAAAAACCCCAAAAAACAAAACAAAAAAAAAAAAAACCAAAAACAAACAAAAAAAACCAAACAGACCAACAAACTTACATGGATTTTTGGCAATTTTCCTTCAGACATTATACACAGCAGCTGGGCTGTGTACTGAATACCTGATCCGAAAAGAAATATAACCACATTATGCAAACAGATGGGGGCAGGAATCAGGTGAACATGCAGCTCTTAACAACACTCATCTACGGGCTGAGAAAGCACCTCTGCATTCCCACAGAAGGGCTCGGATCGGGGCAGATCTTCATTCACTACAAAGCAAAAGCAAGTGCTGTGCTGCTGCCATCCCGGGGGAAGATCCAAATGGCAGGACAGCACAGAGCCATCGCGTCAGAGACCTCTGAGCGGTCCCGTCCCCTTTAACTTGTCATGTGAGCTTTAAAACAGAGGTGGGAAATATCCAGGGTGGGGGAGGAAGCCTTTAGAAACCCGAAAGGAAGCCCTTTTATCGGCCTTAAAGAAAGAGCATTAAAATCACAGAGCAGGCAGGATGACTCGGGATCATCCCGACACATCAGCTCTCTAGGAAGCACCCAGAGAGGGGGACATCACCCCCATCACCCTTTCCCCGTGGTGAGGGGGTTGCCTGAACCTTTAAGACGGTGGATTGCCGTTCAGGAGGAATGGACTTTTTATGGACTGTGGGAAACAGGGTTGCTATGATACAGGCAGAGGCATTTTCATGAATCCTGTGGCAAATAACATTGAATCCTGCTTAAGCAGACAAACAGCAAGGCAGGTCTCCCCTCACCCAGCCTCAGCAAACACACAGCAGCAAGCACTGAAAGAGATTTTATGCATTATAAATATGCTATTTGCAGACAAATGAGTATTTTTTTCTCTGGGGCCACATTTTCCAGAGGGTCAGCGCTTTGGCTCCTTAAAAGGAATGATCCCTCTTCCTCATCTCTGGGCTTGAGCATCCTCACAAATGTGAAGAACTCAGTGTTCACAAACCCAGGGGGAGTCACGGGGGTAAACTACCCCCAGGAACCCGAGTGTGACCAGCCACAGGCGTGACCCGGATCGTCCCACGGAGCTCAGGGAGAAGGGAAGCTCCACTACACGGAGATGTTTCACAGCGTGCAAATGACACCCCGAATTTTGCAAGCACAGTCACTTACGAGCACGGGGAATCTACCACAAGCCACTGGGACCGCTGTCACCCCAAAAAGCTCCTAATGCGGGATGTCAGGGACGGAGCCGCTCCTGAAAAGCACGGCAAGACGGAGTTGTTTCAGTGGCTCCTCTCCCGCAAAGCCGGCGCTCCCAGGCCCCGCTGCAGCCCCGGGCAACGCCAGGCTGCAGGGGCAACACCACACAGTGGGGCTGGGGCACGTGGCTCAGGGCCCACTTGAGGAGGTGGTCACTGAGGCCTGGGGTGGGAAACAGAGATCAAACCAAACAAGCAGCAAGCCCAGCCCTTGCTCGCTCTTTAATTTCCTCTCTTTGCCCCAGAATTCCAACAGGAAGCCTGAAGTGACAGGAACGGGGCTGCTACAACGGCAAAGTTTTGCTGCTCCCAACTTTGACATTGCTCAGCATTAACTTTCCTCCTTTAGCTCCTCCAGCCTTTGGGAGAATAAAAGGCAAAAAACTGTAATAAAAGTAATAAGTTGCAGTAAATTAATTCTCTCAAGCACGTTCCACGACGGGCAGAACTCGGCTCGCAGCGATCCCTCCCCCGCAGCTGGGCGTGCACGGCCCCTCGTCCTCCCCATGCACCCCACGGGCCCGGACCCACACAGCTCCACGGTGGAACCAGAGGGGCTGGCAGCCATCAGACACGGCAGCCCCAGCACGCTCCCCAAAGATCTCCCCACAAGTACAAGCTCCGGATCAAGGAATGCACTGTGCACCAGGAAACCGTGCCAGGTACCGAGCATTCCTTGTAGAAATCGTATTGAAAGGTAAACCTTCGTGCCAGAGAGACGGCCCTGAGCAAATAAACATTCAGGCACAGCCACAGCCCATTGGAACTCGCTGGTTAGTTTTGGGGTTGGTTTGTTTCTCACATTTTTCCAAACTTACTCCTCCAAATCCCTGTGTCACTTAAAGCTGTTCCCCTGAAAGGATGTTTTTGGCTGCTGTTCGATCGATTCCCTCTCCATGGTGATCTCAGCTCATTTATTACATTTCTAGGAGATTCTGCAACCTGTACAACTAATGACAGAGGATGGCTAACAGGCAAATAAAGCATTTGGGCTGTTTAATGACCCAAACCATCCTCAGCATCAATTTGATGTGTTTGGGGTTTTTTTGAAGAAGACTGGCTCAGTCTCCTAGGAAGTGCTTGAAGCCGGTACCTCTTGCAGACAGCTACAAGTGAAGAGGGGGAAAAGGAGCCAGCAGGCACCGACGCATCTTCCTGGGCTCGTATCCCTGGATCCTGGCTTTTCTCCCCATTAAAACAGGCTACTGCCCCTGACACTTCTGGTCAGCTTTGGGGGCTGACTGTTAGCACTCCAGGACTCAGGGGAAATTTTTTTTCTCTTTTATTTACAACTAAAATCACTTTGAAATTGCCGAATTTGAAGGATTTAACTCAATTTTCCAGCTGGCCAAAAAGCAATCGGCT
This sequence comes from Myiotriccus ornatus, assembly GCA_036023395.1. NCBI lineage: Eukaryota > Metazoa > Chordata > Aves > Passeriformes > Tyrannidae > Myiotriccus > Myiotriccus ornatus. The sequence goes on from JAYRBT010000156.1 coordinate 18,424,459, forward strand.
CCTGAGGCCAGCTCAGCCTTTAACTCACAGCAGACAGACCCTCACAGGGAAATAACTCCACATCTCCATCTACAAGCTCCAGCTTTGTCTTTATGGACCAGCAAAATGACTTATTTTTTTCTCCCAATTAGTAGAGGACATCAGATAAATAACAGACAGCTGGAATTAGCACGAACTAGTTAAATTATCAAGGCAGAAAAATTTCAGTGATCATCAGCAAGAAATTTTCATTTTCAAACTGATTTTGTTTGTTTGTTTGTTTTGAGAAATTCTGATTTTTCTGGAGGGCAAAATAATATATAGAAAAAATCCTTAACACTTCTAACAGAAGCACAGTAGAGAGACATATTTTCAAGAGGAAAAGACATTGCTCTTTTCAGACGTTCCTTTCATATTCTCTCTAAACTTCACATGCTGACACCGGAGCCCCCAGCTAGCCCTGCTTCCAAGCTGTAAACATTGCAATTTTGGTCTGAAAGTACCTCTAACTAGTGGACATCTTTCCAGCAAGCCTATAATATACAACTTCACACTTTATTTTCAAGAAAAATCAATGTAAATAAAGTCACGCACAACAACCCATCTCAAAAGCTCGTTATCCTGGAGGTGGCCGAAGATTTTTCTTATATACATGCCCAAAAATTATATATATATGTATGTATATATATATACACAAACAGACATGAAAGAAAAGAAAGCCAAAATCAGATTTATAGAAAATCAAAACAAAACCCAACCCCTCCATATCTGTTGCTTTAGCAAAGAATAACACAGCTTGCATTCCCTTTTTTCCCTTTGATCCCTCCTTCCCAATTCGCAGAGACAGAAACCACATACAACCAGAATAAAAACCCAGCAGGTTATGTTTTGGTCCTTCTCACATCTCTAAAGAAAGGAGCTGGGTTACATCAGTGTGGACGTAGAATTTGGAGGCTTTGGGGCTGAATACTGAGAAATCGAGTCAGATCATCAAGGCAACGCAGATAAATACAGTAAGTAGAATTTCTCTCTTTTTTTCTCTCTTTTTTTTTTTCCTGTGGCTGAATGTTATTTTAGCAAAGATTTAATCCTTTAATAGGATTTCTCACCCCCCCCCCCCTTAAAAATGTCCAGAGCTCGATTCCATTGCACACACCACTATCTCTCACCTGGCACCTACATGGTTACTCCCACAGACATTGCACATTAACTGCTTGCTAGAAATTGCACACAAAATGACTTATCATTAACTTGAGCCTCTATTTCAAAGGAAGCAAAACAACACAGCCAGTGCTCACAAACAGATATTTCCACTCTGCTTCTACCTAAATAAGTAGAGCTCTGTCTCGCCAGCACAGCACCGGAGCGGAATGGATCACCATTATTATTTATCACATTTAAAACCCAGGCAAAAGCAGCTACACTTACAGGCATACTTAAAAGACAAGACATGACAAAAGATTTAGGGAGAGATAATATACCAACGTCATACATATCACAGCGAGGCCATGTTGAAGCTCAACGCGTTTCCCCCCTCAGTAAGAAATCTCTCTCTCTCTTTCTCTCTCTCGCCTTTCTCTCTCTCTCTCCCGCTCGTGCTCTCTTGTTGAATTGCTAGTGGTAGTAGTAGCCCCCAACAGCTCAGGAGAAAAAATCCATTTAACGAGTGCCCAGGAAGAACATGAGTATGACATTCACAAGCAATAGCACCACAATCACTGCAAAAACGACCACCGTTTGAACATCCAAGGTCATGGTGCAATGCAGAACACTGTAGTGTTCGAGGTGTGGGGCTGGCAGATTTGGAGAAGTCAACCTCTGCTCTGTAAGACTGTCCATACATCCACCATGCTAGAATAGAGGAGAAAACTGTTCCTGGTTTTGGGTTGGCTCGTAATGCTTTGTGCTCTGCCTTTAGTTTCTCCCCTATCTGCTGTCTCTAGCTCATTCTGAGCCCGCTAAGTGAAGCATCATCACAACCAGTGAGCACTTGGGATGCAAAAATCCTTCCTTTACGAAAAGAGCGAGCGCTGTCTGCAGGCTTCTCTGTCTGTCTCGTCCCCCCTGTCTCTCCCGGTCTCTCTCTCGCTGGCTGGCTCGCTTTTTAATTCAAGCCAGTGCAGATACGGCGCCCGTGTGAGTGTGACAGCTCTGCGAGCGGCTGCGGCTGCATCCCTCGGAGCGAGGCGGACCCTGGCGCATACTAATCAGCTCCAGTGACCAGGCAGCGAAGGGATCCTGGCTGTCACTCAAACGCAGAAGGAAGCGCTGGCTCCATAAATACGCGAGGCTTCCGCCCGCCGTGCCAGCGAGTGCCACGCAGACATGTCTCTGCGCTCCGCTGCGGGCGGGGAGCGCCGAGCGGCGCCGATGCGGAGCTCCGGGAAGGCGTCCCAGCCCTCCGCGCCGCTCCTCGCCGCCTCTGCACGCCGGGGCCGCGCCGACCTTCCGATGGAACACCGACCACCCGAGCTGCGGGGAGCCTGCTCGGGGCGGCGACGGCAGCGGGGAGCGAAGCAGCCCGTGGAACGAAAAGGCAACCCTTGGTAACCTGGAAATTCACTGTCAGCCTGAAATGTGGGGATTTGGTAGGGGGAATCACTTTTTAGCTCTGTACAGAATCAAAGAATCTCAGAATCAACCAGGCTGCAAAAGACCTCTGAGATCATCGAGTCCAGCCTCTGACTCAACCCCACCCTGTCACCCAGCCCATGGCACTGATGCCACATCCAGTCTCTGCTTAAACACCTCCAGGGACACCCCCTCCCTGGGCAGCTCATTCCAATGGCTGAGCACTCTCTCCGGGGAGGATTTCTTCCTACTATCCAACCCAAACCTCCCCTGGCACCGCTGAACACCGAGCCCTCTTGTCCTACTGCTGGTTCCTGGGAGAAGAGACCAATGCCCCCCCCAGCTCCCCCCTCCTATCAGGGAGTTGCAGAGAGTGCTGAGGTCTCTCCCCTGAGCCTCCTTCTCTCCAGGCTGAGCCCTCCCAGCTACTTCAGCCTCCCCTCACAGGGCTTGTGCTCCAGGATGGTACTGTGCACATCACTCCATCACAAATCCATACAGTCTCTCCCCTCAGCACTGCACTGGGTGTCTCCATGCTAAGAGTTAAACTGAATTCTGAGTCCACAGACAGAGATCTATAAAAGGGGGGGAGGACAGATGGAGGATCTTTATTCCTTCTACAGCAGCCAGAAAAGCTCATTCCTACATTAAAATCACATACACACTCAGGGTTTATGGTCCAGGTGCCAGGTGCTATCCCAAACCTCAATCTTAGATCCCAGCACCAGCAGTTACCTTGGAGAGGCATCACAATACACACAAAACAGATACACTCAGCTGGAAAAAGCAAATGATTTCCCAGACAAAGACAAATATAGAAATGCTGCCAATGCATATGCATAAAGCACTAAAATGCGCAGCCGGGGGCTGAGCACAGCACCTTCCAGGAAACCTGCGCCTCCCAGCTCCCCGGCACTTCACACGCAGACACGGGGCCAATGCGCACAGACAGCCTCTGAACTTGTTCCCCAGCAGCTGCCTGAAGTCTGGCAGGACTTTAATGTTTAAACATGGACAGGGAATGGGGTGGGCTCCAGTGAGAGGCAGCCTGTCCTTCCAGGGCATCAGCATTTGGGGAAGGGACAGGGGGGTTATGCTCCTACCCCACCTCACCCCTCAAACCAACACTAAACCCAGCTGGTCGCTGAAAGGCTTCCTTTTATTTTATTTCCTTTGCTAGTTGGGTTGCCAAAGGGCTCACTCCAAAGGAGGAGGCTCCTCTATCCACCCCAAACACCATCATGTCAGGTGGGCGAGGACTGGGCCTCCATGGAGCCTCCCTCCTCGGCCTCTGCTCAGACCCACTGCTCTGTGCAACAACTGCACTCCTCAGCACCATCCTCCTCTTCTCTGACCAGCTCTGCAACACACGTGGGCCGTGGTGTGTTCACAGATGCTGAAGGTGGGTTGTGTTGAGCAGCACTGGAAATAGGAACGCTTTGGGTCCATCAGATGGTTTCTTCTCCTCTCTTTTTTATTTTGTGGGAGAAGTACCAGCCAGAGGTTGTCTCGAGCACCTGAGCCCTCTGCTCTGTTCAAGCAAGGAGTTTCTTATTCAGGAGGACAGCGAAAGGTCATTTTTCACCTGCACATTTACAAAGAAGTTTCTTTAAAACTGCTCCCTTAGCACATGTGCCAGGCTGTATCCAGGTCACCAGCTTCCAGACCTGCATTCCCTATCAAGTATCCAGTTTGAGGACAGTCACTCTGTCTGATGCAATTTTAGACTAATCAGAATAGCAAACAGAGAATCATAGAATGGTTTGGGATGGAAGGGACTCTGGAGATCATTTACTTACAACATGTAATAGATGTGGAATATTCACTATTGCTACCATCCTTTTCCAAAACAGTACATGCAATTTTCCGAAACCCAAACCTGAACTCACCCCAACATCCAGAAAATTCCAGTTTCAGTCTCAGAAATAACAGTGACCTCTCAAAACATACAACCAGCCCAAATTTAGAGGCATCTTTACAGCCAGTTAAGGTTTTCCTCTAAACTGCGATGAGAGCAGAGGGAGCCTGGGTCTGGAACCCAGCTCAGGCTCAGCCTTACTGTTAGAGGAAGCCCAGTGGAGATGTTCTACTGATCCACACAGCCCTGAGGGCTTGCAGACCCTCTGCAGACACAGCCCATCCTTTGCTCTGTGTGTCCTCTCATTGCCCAGCACGGGAAGCGACGGGTGAGGTTCCAAGGCAGACTCCTCTGAGCCTCTGCACACAGGCAGGGGAGCAGAATCGGGGCAGGTACGAGCAGAGAGGCCTAAGAAATATCCAGAACAAAGGTGCAGTGATCACACATGCTCACAAGCTACTTCCGTAGCTGAAAGGGAGGGTTTCATTGCGAGCACTGCCGGGCAGGGCCGGGGCAGTCCCTCCGCACGAGCTGAGCCACTCACAGCGCAGGGGAGGGCAGAGATGCTAAAGACAGGCTTTACAAAGCCAGCCCCTCCTGGGGCCGTCTGCCAGCTGCGGGCAGGGGGCCCCCAAAACCCCCTCCCCAGTACAGCCTGAGCATCACGAGCAGCTGCAGGCGAGGGGCGAGGCTGTGGGGACCGCAGTGCTCCTGCCTGGAGGGGCTGGGGAGCTGCTCCGACCACAGCATCCCTGCTCCCCGGGTCACACTCCACGGCAAACGCTCCCCCCAGACCAGGCGGGAAAGCACCAGGTGCCTCACCTGACACAGGTACAGATATTGGGCTCCACTGGAAGCCGCGTGTGTTACAACCACTGCGAGTGAGCAGCACAAACAGATTTACTGCGGAGAAGCTTCTATTTAAATGATATTCACAATATTCCCAATAGTACTTGCTGCTTTATATAATTTCCCATTCCTCCTGCGTGCACTAAATGTTAATTTTACTACAAAAATGGATGATACCTTCTCTTAGAAGCCTCTCTGAAAAAAGAACACCTACACAGCAGGGATTTATATAAAACCACCGCAGAGTTTAACTTCATGTAATGCTTTCTGGGAAGTTTAGTCTAACCTCCCGCACAGAGCAAAACCGAGGAACAAGATAAGATTTGTACCAGTTATATAAAACACCACGTCCCTCACAGTACAGCACATACCCTGACATTACAGGAGAGCTGGGGAGCAAAATTTGTAACGCAAGATGAGCGAGGGCTCTGCTGTGGGAGAAAGGAGATTGGAACTTCAGCACCTCTCCGGCGGGATAGCGATCGGGGAGGAGGCACGGCTCCCACTCACACATCGCACCCGCACAGCTCTACGCAAGCATAAATCATAAATCTGATAGGGATAGCGCATTCTGGACATCCAAATAACAGACAGATCAGAGGGGCCCTTCACTAACATTAATTACAGTATGGTAATTTTGGGGCAAGCCTCTGAAGCAGATGATGCGAAATCCTTCCGTGCGTAACACACCGGGCTCAGCCTTGTGACCACGTCTCCCTCCAATGGATGTCTCCTGCAACTAGCACATCCCACTCTCTCCAGCTCAACACATACAGCTGTAACTCAGCAGCCAGGATTTGCAACTGGAACGCTCACAGGTCCTGTATCCCACTCCCAGTGACAGCTACACGATCCCCACACGATCCGGCACGGCAGTCCGGGGGCGTGTGGCAGTACAGGGCTTCAGGTCCCTGTGCTGCCCTAGATCCCTAGGCAGATTAACAACCTCCAGTTTTGGACAGGCAGAGGCATCTATGTTTTCCCAACACATCAGCTCCACCTTCCATTAACTGCAAAAATGAGCCACTCAATGCAGACCCAGAGTATTCGAAGCATGCTGCTGTAGGCAGAGATGTGGCCGAGCTCTGGGATTCGCCATGAGGACCCCAGCTCTGCCCATCACTTTGCCACGTCTCTTGGTGAATTTGGGAGAATTTCAAACAAATCACAGGGTGGCTCGTGATTCTGAGTGGGAATAAAATTGGTCTGGATGGATGAAACCCATGGCCATGGGGAAAACAGCTGCCAGCGACCATCAGTCCAGAACTGGTTCAGCTTGTTTGTATTCCCTCTTGGAGCAAAAGCCCCATTGCAGACCTCCATGGCATCATGAGGGAAGTTCAAACTTTTAATTTGAATTAATACTGCCCCCAAAAAGGAACAGACAGCAACAGTCCCAGGGATGCGTGGGCAGGAGACAGGCTCCTCCATTCCCAGTCTCCTGTGCTGGGCGCTCATGGACCACAGCCGTGACACCGGGCACCGATGGGGGGAGGAGTGCTGGGCTCCATTAGAGATTAGGAGAAGACCATTAAATTAAGTTGGTTTTTTTTTTTTTTTCTAAATCTAGACAGGAATTAAGCTGGAGGGTTCAGAGATTAAAGGCCAGTGAGATTATGATTTGCTGCTTCCAAAAATAAGGATTTTCTTAAGCTGGGAGTTGCCTCTTTTTCCATTCTCTTCACAGTGAGTCTGACAGAGCCCCCCTTCTCCATCCTTTGCCAGAATCTCCATAATCTTGTATGTTTATGGAATGGCTTCTTGGGAAGCTTTAAAAATTTCCAAATGCCTAAAATTCCTTAACCAAACTGCAAAATGGAGGAATATCTGTACAGACTTGGACTCAGGGGGCTGATTTTGGTGGTTTAAAATTACCTTTCCAGTCACCCACAGTCCTGTCCACTCCATCCCTCAAACTGAAAGCTTCCTCATGTCCATGAACCTGGAACTTTTTCCAATAACTTCCTCCTTCTAAATTGCCTAAGAAAAGGCTGAGTTGAGAGCCAGCAAAGCAGTGAAATAAATGGGAGAGAAGGTGGATGGTGGAGAGAGCAGAGCAAGACCCCTTAAGCAAGTTGGGAGTGGCAAGGCTGGGAGTGCTGGCAAAGAGAGTAAGTTAATTTTTTAAGCCCACTTCTGTTTGGGGAACACAGGACACTGCCAGAGGTTGAGTTTGCCATGTGGCTTAACCTGCACGACCACCTGGCCAAGAGCTCAGAGGCCACGGGGACAGACCTGAGCATCTCCAGGTCGCTGCTCTGAGTATTCCATGAAAAAGAAAAACAAGGATTTCACCACAAGATGGGAAGCATCACACTGACCTCCACAGCTTGACCCTTGGCAGACCCACCATTTAGAAACACACAGAGCTCAGGCAAGGTGTCATATGTGAACCCTTTCCCATTCTTCAGTTCTAATTTTATCTCAGAAAACAAGAAGTGGTACACAACAGAATTATGTCCCCAGTGTAGAGACTGATTTATTTATAACAGTTTCATTTCATGTAACAGCCAGGCACCAACCAAGCCAGGGGGGTTGTGCTGTATTGGTGCACCAGCCCTGGTTAACAACCCTCTTGAGAAGTAACCATGTGCCAGATGAACAGTTCTTAACCCTTTGAGTAGGGCAGTAGTGACACAGAATCATCACAGAATCCCAGAATGGTTTGGGTTAGAAAGGACCTTAAAGCTCATCTTGGTCCACAGGCAAGGACACCTTCCAATAGATCAGGTTGCTCCAAGGCCATCCAATCTGGAGAACAACACATCTTCTATTTTTAAGTTTATTTGAACTTAAAGCATTAAGACAGACTAAAATCTCCTGCCCCTGGCAATCCTGTTGCAAGTACTTTCTCTCCTCCTTGCATCTGCTCCACACCCCAGCCTTTACTCTAGAAACATCCTCATCCTAATGTTGAAAAAGAAAAAAAAAAAAAAACTCAAATCCAGCAGAAATCTGATGTGGTAACACCAATTACCCTGGTCACAGAGAAAGACTTGAGGGGCTGAGAAAGTTCAGTTTAAAAAGGCCCATGCAATTCAGATGCTCATTTCAGCTTTACGTAAGATCTCCTCGTCTGGAAAAAAAAAATCCCACTGGCATAAAAGAACACACAGAACTTTACTCCTTAATTTTACCTCTCAGGCTTCTGGGCTTGCAGTTGAGCCTGGAAACAAGGCAAAGAAGGCAAAGCCCAAACTGCAATAAAATCCAAGCCAAATCCCTTCCTTGGGGTACGTAAGTGCTTCCTCCAGGCACTGACAGGAGCTCCAGTGCTCCTGCTCTCACTTCTGACATTAAATAGCAGAATCTTCACATCAACACATGGCTGGACAAAGTGGTAAATGGAAAAAAAAATTGTCACCCTCTAGAAACTACAACAAAACCCTACAACATCCAGGGTCAGTGTCCCCAGCAGGGTCCCTGCGAAATTCAGCTGCACAGGCACAGAGAAACTCTTTGTCATGAAAATCGAAGGGTGCATTTCAGCTTTGCCACAACACAGGAAGGTCCTTTGAAATCCAAAGCATCACAATTCCTATGCAGCAAAAAAGCCAGTCTCACAGAGTATTTCCCTCTGCCCCAGCTGGTGGAGGTCTGGCAATAGCAGTGCAAGGTGCTGGGCAGAACGGGAACAGTGTGATCCACGATGCACACACCAAACAGCAACGTCAGGAACCAGAGGAGAAGGAGAAGTTTTGGTTCTGCTTTGTGCCTTTACTGCCTGCCCCTGCAGAAGGTGTGGGTCAAGGAGCAGCTCTCCTGCAACAGGATGCTCCCCCTGAACAGGCCCCCATCATCTCTGCTTGTGGGCAAGGCTGAGTCAGGCCCTGCCCCAGGGCAAGACAAAGGCTCTTGGATTTCAGAGTCCTGATGCTGTGCACTCCCTGGGACTCCTATTCAACTCCTCAGTGCTGCCCTGCCATCCTGAGCTCACTCTGGGGGAAGCTGGAATGCCCCACCATGTACATACCAGGCAGCTGAGCCAGGCACAGCCCCTGGCTCGGTGAGAGCCATGGCACAGGAGCCACAGCCCTGCCTGGAATACGGGAATGAGGATGAAAAGAGCCTTCCCCACACCCCTCCTGTGACACTTGGCTCCAGCTTCCCTGGGTTTCTCCTTGTCAAGACACTGAGTAAAGAAAAAAACATCTCATTAAGAAGCTGACCCAGGGGTCTCGTGTTCTTCACACAAATTAACCCAGAGAATTAGATCTGCTTCATATAAATCATTTTCTCCCCCTCTCTCTGCCTCCCAAAAAAAGAAGAGGGAAGAGCCTATTGAATCTGGCACTCTTTTAATGAAGGAAACGATGCAAGCCAAGCTAATGAAGTAGGAATTCCAGATGGATAGCAGTAGGTGTATGAATAGAACATAGAACACTCGTTTTTATCAGCAATATCAGCATTAAAAAGGAAAAAGAAGTTTTTAGCTTTTTTTCTTTCCCTTTTTTTTTTCTTTCTCCAAATGAGGCAAGTAGGGTTTCATTCCCTGGCCCACCCTGGCCCAGCAGGATTGCTCACAGTGAGAGGGAGCAGAGGCTGCTGCCTTCCAAGAACAAGCAGTTGTGCCCTCCCCACTGCTCCTGACACTGTGTGAGTGCAGAGAGCCAAGGGGACCCCGGCTGTGTGGGATCACACGGATAAACCCCCCTGCTGCGGGACACAGCCACACACAGCTCCACAGGAAGGAGCCTGGGCTGGAACTGGATTCTCCCAGAAGCACAAGCTGCACTTGTGCACCCTTCATCATCAAGGCCAACGTGTAAATCCAGTGGGACAGAGCTGAGGTTTGCTGTGTGCCCCAAAACACGGCACTGCAGGAGTTCCGAGGGCTTCGGCTGCTGCCTGCAAACAACTACGGCACAGAAGGTGTGGTGTGACTTACTGCAAACCCAACCTTATCCTGGGTTACCTCCAGGGGATTCTGCAGCACGGGGACACAGGCTGGGATCCCCACGGAACAGGCACTTCTGTACACTGACACAACTCCCTGGGCTCAGTGGGAGTCACCAGAACTACGGACAAGGAGCTCTTTACTTCTCACCCATCCCCTCCTACCAGACTAAGTTGGAGACTTCACAGCCTGAAACTGGCTCCCAGGTATGACACTCTGAGATACAACACTCCAGCCATTCCCTAACAGTCCTTGTCTCTCCCCTCCCTGCCCACATTACATAATAAGCATCTTTATTTATTCTTTTTTTCCTAAGTCGTCTTTTCATAACAATAGAAACTATTGGAGACCGAGATAACTTGATGAATTTTTCCTATTATCTAAGAGCTTAGTCACTCAGGGAATTAGTCATGTTCAAAATAACAGCCAGGCTCAAAGAGATTCAGAGCAACCATTCTGGAGCAGAAGCAGCTAATGTCATAAATACATTAAGATGTCAGCTTGAAGCATTTCAGAGATTTTTCAAGAAGTGTTTAAAAGAAGAAAAACACTTTGACTAGATACAAGGAAATCAGGTTCTCAGCAGTTAGAACTGTGGTTTACAAAGCCTGTGGTGCTCAAACACTGAAAGCCCGAGCAGGAGGGACAGATGGACGTGGTGACCACGTGGTGTGTGTGGTTTCCCAGCGAGCACAGCCTGCTCGAGGCTGCACATGGCACCCTCCCAGCACTGCTCTCACAAGGTTTTCCAGACATCCCTGATGCATCACGAAGACATGTGTCAGGAGACAGAGAAGTTCTTGGCATGTCCAATATCCAGCAGGTAGGAACGGGGGCACAGGGCTATGGGACTAGAGCCAGGCCTGCCCCCAGCCACACGTGGGACTCACACCAGGGCAATCCTCAGCATATTTCAGGGGGTTATCCAAATATTTTTATTTACCACAACATCAACTCTTTCTTAACCAGGACATTTATCATATGCTCCTATAGCAGCACTAGTCAGAGGCTGTAAATGAGAGATTAAAGGAGCCCCAAACTGGGAGTGAAAAGAAAAACAGAACAGGTGCTTTGTGAGTAAGAAAAATCCCACAAAGACACGCATTTGGTAGGATGGGCTTCAGGCCTGGGGAGCTCCGTGGCACTGCAGCACACACGGAATTCTCCAGGGCCTGCAGAGCTCAGTCAACCCAAGTATCGACCTCCAGTGACAGCAGATTCCAGGGTGAACGGGAACAAACTTCCAATAAGCCACTCTCCTGTGGACAAAGCCCTCCCTGTTGAGGCCCCAGGGTGTGGAGCTGATGGACCTGACAGCATCCTCTGCAGGACACCCAAACTGCTCAGCACGTCACTGGGCTCCCCAGGAGCTTCACTGGAGCGGAGTTCTCCCTGTTCCCTTTGATCTCTGCAGGACTCAGAGAGCTCTGGGCCTCTTCAGTCCCATCTTCCCTAATGCCTGGATACTGCAAGATCCTTTTTCCGTCCCACCCCGGCCTGGCTTCTCTCCACCAACTGCATTTGCTTATCCAAACTTTCAAAAGTAAAAGTCAAACCAAAACTGTTTTTTTCCTCTGCTCTTTTCCTGACTTCACATTGAGCTTTTCAGGATTACAGAGAGCAGAGAGTCTTTGTACTTCCAATATCCTGTGATCTGCAGACTGACAAGTGGAGAAGCATCAGTCAGGAAAAATGTAAGCAAGTTCCTGGCTGCTGACCTGCCCTGTTCATGGACATCTCCACCACTTGCAGTGTTTGGCCCTTTGATTCACTGAACTCCTTATCCCCATACCTCTAAGATGTAATGATTTACAAGAGCCTACTTTTTGTTTAGGAGAGAAATGGGAAATATCAACCGCAGCTTGATTTTAAGTATGTGAACAAGAGGCACAGCAGCCTAGGGAAAAACATGACTGTGCATGCCTGAAAAAGAGAAAACACTGGGACTGTACCTACGGAAGGGAATGGCTGCACTCACTTGGGCTGTCACAGGCACAACACTAAGCCCAAGAAGGAGATTCCATGGGAGGAAATGCCAAAGAAGATTCACACTTGTAACACAGTCAAGGCCTGGGAAAAACTGTGCCCTTGGCAGACAGAAAAAAGATCCCAGAAAATCCCAGAAAAGGCCTGATTTAATCCAACATTTGATTACCATTCTGGATCACTACTCTCTGAAGAATCCCAAACCAAATAATCATCATCCTCACACGCCAGTCAGAGGTGCAGACTGATCCTCATCACTACCACTGACAATTAGTTTCATCTTTCTGGGTTAGAAACAGATACCAGAGACTTTAGCAACTCGGTACCAATGAAGCATGTAAAGCATCCCCGTGGGATGCCAGCATAATTGGCAAAAGATTAATTGTTTAAAAAATGGGAAGCAGCACATGCAAAGGAGGAAAAAAACAAGCCCCGACAGCTCAATATTATGGAATAATAGTGAGGTTTAAGGGGCTGATTTAGAAATAAAGAGCCACCTGCCATGAGAACAAACGGTACTATCACTTGGAAAGCATTAGTGACAGGCTTCCTAAAGATGAGTAACTCTGAAGGGGAGCGGGTCTGAGTCCTTAACCCAAGCTGAGAACAGAAAACAGCACTTTGAATAAATCAGTGCTGTGCAGAACTTGGGAGAAATCACTCTAAAATCCAGGTTTTGACCAACGTGCCTGAGCAGAACCAAGTCCAGAGATGATAGTCAAAATAAATGTATATTGCTGTTCTTTAGAGGGTGCACAGAAAAAAAGAGAGCTGAAAAACCGTATCAGGGGCTCCATGTTCATAGAAATTGGTCCAGTGATGCTGTGGGTGAAAGGCTGAGGTTCTCCACGGCATGGAAGGCAGTGTGAACAGGGCAGCCAGCATTCACCCAGGAGTCAGCACAGCCATTTGATAGGTTCTGAAGCACAGTTTAATCAGCAGATTGAGATAATTTTCCCACTGACTTGCTGAAACGCAGCTACTTGTGGTGTGGAACACCTCATTTGTTTAGCAGTGCACACCAATATGATCCACAGCTGAAGTGCTAAAAATTAAAGTAACTTACCAATGGGGCAGCAGGGAAAATCTGCATTACAGGGAATATCACTATCTGCACTGGCACTTGGCCAGGACATCTGGACTAACATGCCTTGTCTTGCCAGAGGAGCAGAATTTGTAGGGCCCAAGCGTCAGCAGGACCTTGCCTCCACAGCACAGCCAAGAGAGCACTCCCAGCATCCCTGGGATTCCAAGGGCAGGAGCCCACTGAACCCTCGGACCGCAGCCACCCATTCCCAGGGAAACAGGCTCCTCACTCACAGGGGAACGCAAAGATCCCTGCTGGATTTATCCTATTTGGTTCAGTTCTACTCTGTTGGTTTGTAATAATTCTTTATTTCTAGATACCTGGAGATACGTGGAATATCTCCAAATACTGCTGAGCCTGTTGAACTGCTGTATAAAATAAAACCACCACAGTTATCTCTTTCATTTTTGCCTTCTGAGACAGAGCAATATTGGGAAATTCCTGGGTAGAACCCGCTTCAAAATCAATCACTGGAGTTTTACTTTCCCCCCAAAAATATCATATACAACAGGCTATCCAGCAACCCTATAATTCCTCTCGAAGAGAAGGCAAAGATTAGACTAATGAGAACAAAATAACAAAGTCTCCCTGACTGCCGGCAGCAAGGAAGGAAGCTGGGAAGGTGAGAGGATGAGAAAGTGTCAAGTCTTGTGCTGTGTCAACTAGAAAAGCAGTCTGTCCTGCCCCACATACAGCCCCTCCCCACCCGAGCTCAGCAACCACCTGAGAGGAGAGGAAAAAGGATGCAAGAGCCACAGCCAGCTTCCCAGCACCACTTTTCTGCACCGTAGTTATGTCTGACAATGCAAACCGGCAAAGGGCGATCTGTGTTGCTTGGACACCGGCGGAGCGGCAGAGTGCTCCTGGGGCTGCGAGCGGGTCCCGATGCTCAGAGGATGGGAGGTGGCAGCAAACCCCCGAACTGCTGCGGGGATGGTGGACAAACCTCACACAGGACCTAAACAAACGTGGTAACTAATGCAGGCTGCTGCCTACACTCCGCATCACACCGAGCCTCGCAGGAGCACAGACCACTCAGCCCCGATTTGTGCGAGTATCCGAGAGGGGCTTGGAGGGCAGGAGGAGCCGCACAGGGCGGCACAGAGCTGGTGGCTGGGCACCAAGAGAGAGAGGGCAGTGATCCCTGCGCTGGCTCCAGAAGCCTCCCCGCTGCCAGCAGCATCTGCCGATGTCCCCACGGAGCCGGAACGCGGGGGCTGAGCCAGGTGACGCCAGAGCCCGCTCGGCCTGAGCCTGCCAGACACCGGGAGCGGCCCGCAGGGATGCCCCGAGGCTCCCCGCAGGAGGGAGAACGCCCAGGGAAGGGCAAAACCCAAAAACACCTGCAAAGCCCAGCCCAGCACAGAGGGAACTGTCGTTGCAAAGCCAAGCTGTGCAAGGAGGAGGATCTCAGTAACAACCGCATCGCTTCACGGGGAAGTTTCTGAATGAGGCGGAGGGACCCTGCTGAGCTGGGGGAACTTCCCCGCTTCCCCCCCCCCCGGCACACACAGCCCCTCCGAGCCGCACTCCGGGCTCAGCGAGGGCATCTGCAAATCGGCAGGATTTGGTCTCGTTAAGCAGAGCTGTCAGTGTTTAACCGGCTTTCCTGAAGCCTCTCCACTCCCGAGGAGTGCCTGACAGCCCGGTGCAAGCGCAGGCAGGGACTCTCCAGCTCAGCAGCGCATTCGGCTCCCCCCGCACCGCAACTCATCATCCAGCGGAGGGGCAGATCTGACAGGTCCCGGCGGCTGCCGCCAGCCAGCATCCCTGTGCCGGCACTCCTCTGCTCCCAGTCCTCTCCCCCGGCTCGCACACCGCACACCCACACTGGGGAACCGGGAAACCCCTCTGCTTCCCCCCACAAACACCCCGGTTCACCCCACCGAAACCCCCTCCCCAGCCCCGCCGAGCGCCGCTCCCCCTCCCACGCCCCAACGCGTGCCCACCCTCCTTCCTTTCTTTTAATTTCTTCTTCTGCTCAGCAGTTTGGGAATGCCGAGTCCATAAAATGGCTACATAGTGATCAATGGTTTCAAGGACAGCGAGTAAAGGAGGAGTCAGGAGATAGGACGGAGGTTCATTTCCCTGTCAAAGTACTGCAATAAGAGGAAAAGAGAAAGACATAGCTACCTGAACTCACCATTCCTGTTCCATCCCTTAGCCACTGCATCTTGCTTCTGATGATGTCCTTATTATCAGGGAGGGGAAGGAAAAAAAATCCCTACTGCCTGGCGAGAGCTGGCAGGAAAAAAAAGAAGCCCCCCACCCCCACCCTAGCCCGGAGCTTTCAGTCAGCCATCCCTCAGCCCGGCAATCCCGTGCCTGTCAGGAGCACGTTATTAGCAGCCTCCTCACTACCTGGGATTGTGCTTATTTATTTCAGTCACGGACCGAGGGATTTGAGGGGAGGGGGATGTCCTTTTTTTTTCCCTTGCCGTGCTTTGAAACTCTGCAGGAGGGGAGGGGAGGAGAGCAGAGGGGAGGGAGGGGGGACCTATGCAAACTTGGGGAGGGTCCCCGCAGGCGCCCGGCACCCCTGGCACCCCCTGCCCTCCTGCCCCGGCCGGTCACCCTCGCCCCCAGCGCTGCAGGACTCCGGATCTGCAGAGCCAGCACATGGCTCCACGCTCAGCAAGGGGCTGGGGATTTTGCTGACGTTCAAAGGGCAGTAGTTTCTCACTCTGCTCTCCACATGCAGGATGAGTCCCCTTCCCACTGCAAACAAACCTCCCAGCCCAGCCAAGCGCTGCCCCCGCTGCCCGGGGTTATCCTCCCCCAGCACCCGTGCCCCGCTCCCCACTCAGGGGTTTAATCCCCTGCTCACTCCCCTCGTGAGGGAGCTTTATCCCGACTTTCTGGTCACGGCAAGGAAAGTACAGCCCGCTGCAGAGTTGCGAAAAAGATCCACTCGTTAAGCGTTCCCCATCGCCACGGCCACCCACCACACCGAGGGAGAGGAGCTCGCTCTGTCTGGCGCTGGAGAGGAGAGGCGGCGGCAGCATATGGGATGTGTAGAGCCAACTGGAGACAGGGCTGAATCCTCCCGAGTCCTCCAGCTGGGACACGCATGTTGACATGGTTCTCCCCATTTTTCGGAGGAGACATGGAGATGGCAGCAGTTGGCCAAGGCCATTCACGGAGGCGGCTGCGCCATCCCAGGGCTCGCTGCCCACAGGAAGGGGCAGCCCGGAGCAGGGACTGACACACCCCTGAGTACAGGCAAAATGCCCCCCCAACGCTCCCCAAATCTCCTCTCCGGCAGCTGAAGTCTGCAGCTGGTTTCAGAGCCAGGAGTGCAGGAAGGAATTGTGGAGACAAGGTGGGAAGTGGCTGACATCCTGCTCAGAGGGGCACAGACACCCACAGCCAGGATACACATGCACAGGCTACACGGGACATGCTGGATCCTCACACAGGATATACTGCAGAACCTCTGGAGAAGCTGCAATCTCCTTGGTTCCACTTGCAGAGGATTTAGGGTTGTGTTGGAGTGGGGTCTTATCCATGCACTCAGGGGCAGGAGAGCACTTGGATCTCCTGCTCCTGGCCTCCAGAGGACTCAACATTTTTCCTGCAGCTGGAGATTTTGAGTCAGGAAACAACATGCAGCTCCTCGTGACTGCCACTTTGTGCTGGTCCTGTGCCACTCAGCAGGATCAGAGCCTAGGTGTCTTCACTTATTTATTGAACTGGGACAGACCAGGAGTGCAGGCGGGAGTGAAGGGATGCTGCCCAGCATCTCTGCACTGTTGGGGCCCCATGTTAACCTGCTCCAGTTACATCAAGCCATATTCCATCACTTTTTCTACAGGCACTGACAGCCATCATTATTGCCAGAGATAGCTGACAAAAGAGTGAGTCAGGAGACAAATGCTTATAGCTGTCCAAACTCTGGAATTCTACCCAAGTTTCCTATGTTAAGTGACAGAAACTCCAGGTAAGTTATTTACATCCACAGGAGGACTCTGGTTGGAAAATCCCACCATTCTGGTGTTGTCAATCAAGGTCGGCCCCTCACCAGGTACAAAACCTCCTTGGGATGCCAGACAGATCCAGCACAACCACCAACTGATTTAAAAGCTACAGGGGTTGGGGAGAGCCAGGACAGCAGAACTGACAGACAGATGGACATCCTGAATGCATGGGCATCGCTCCTTCAGAAACCTGGACTATAAAGAGAGCAATGATCAGAGTATCTGTAACTGAAGGTAAATGTTTTTCTACCAGGAAATATTGGATGAGAGCTGCATTGTTGTCAGCACACACACAGATAATACAAGAATGGCCCTCTTAAGCACGAGATCATCTTTAAACCACACAATGCATCATCCCAGTAACTCCACTCACTCTAGTCCAAGTTACACCCATCCTAACCTGGCAGTGCAAATGGAGGGGGTATTTGTCTGGCACATCCCACCCTGTTGTTCTAATGGGTAATGCGGATCTGGAGAAGGAGGAGGACAATTGTTGTGGAAGCTTGTTACACACTTGCAGAAATTATCCCCGTTTTGCTCCTCCTGTCAGCTGCTGATCAGGCCTGTCAATAAGGCTCATATTCCACTGTTTCGCATTTCTAGCCCTTGTTTACACTAAGCTGATCTGAGAAGCAAAGCAAGAGTTGCCAGGTTAATTCTTGCTCCCTGCGAAGGTGAGGAAAGGCAGGAAAGCCCAGAGTTCAGCCAAACCCCTGAATGCTGCACACAAATCCCATCCTGCCCAGAGCAGTGGGGCAGCCATTCTCTCTGGCACATGCAAACACAGAGAGAACCCAGCTGCCTTTTCCCTGCCAAGAAAATGCACCTCTGCTGCCTCATTGTCTATGCAAAGCATTCTGCAGGCGGCCAGCAGGCAGGGGACCAAACCCAGCATCCCTGCCAGAGCAGGGGGAGCAGGGAAGAGCCACCTGTGAGCTTCTGCTTGGTCCTGTGCAGGGCCAGGAGCTGGACTAGGACGATCCTTGTGGGTCCCCTGCAGCTCTACGATCCTCCACTTCCCCACACTGGAGCAAAGCACCTGCCTGCAGGAAAGGGCACCACGTCTGGGCCCCCTTGCCAGGCATTCCGAGGGGATGTTACAGCCCACACATCTGAAGGCACAGAGGGTTGCCCAGCCAGCACACCCCAGACATGAAGCATTTCAAACCACACAGCCGAGCTGTGAGTCACAGAGCACTGTGGAGCAGTGCCAGGGCACTGCACTGGTAGGAAAACCCACAGTGCCCACAGGGAAACAGAGCCAACTTTCAGTGTGGGGTGTTTGGGCACAGAGTTTGCACTGCAGGCTCCTGCCCTGGGGCTCAGCATACAAAAAATGGCATTTCTGCTACCTGAGCACATCCCACTGGGGAGGCAGGGACGAGGTTTTGCTCAGGTGAACAGAGAGAGTCCTGGTTTGCCTGGGGGATTGCTGCAGAGAAAGCCCCCTGGAAGAACTTGTGTATTGCTCATCCATAACACAACATCCCAGTAATTCTCAGCAGAGCTGTGCTCTGGTCACATTTTACCAGAAGTCTCCTTCCCTCCAGAACAGGGACCAAAACGAGCTGATGTGCTTCCCCCTCAGATGGCTGCTTCCCTTCAAAGTCCAGTCCAGTTTGGAGTCTACTTCTGACTGCCAAGTGATATTTATAATGGGCAATAACCTCACTGGTGAGCAGAGACGTGAAGGAAGGGAAGGAAGGGACAGGGTTTACCTGGATACTGCTCTGTAGTAGCAGCTGTGACTAATAAAGGGACTATAATGATTAGATTTATGCCACTTTTCCACGTGTAATTTATTTTCTCCTAATTCCTTGTACCTGGAGAGTGACTCAGAAGCCAAGCAATTTGGTACGAGTAGGACAATCACTATCACATCACACTCTGGAACAGCAATAAGTAACCTCCATCCTTGTACCTCATCCAATACACCTGGAGCCGTGGAAGTGACACACACAAGACTTTAACAATATTCCCACTGCAATCTGCTGTCCAATCCAATACACACAGACACCCACCCTGCTCTCCCAGCCACTATCTGTGGCAATGCAGGGCAGCTTTTGGGTCCAGATCCCTCATTTCAGATCTCCAAAACACAGCAGTGGGATCCCAAACATGCTGGTTCATTTTCCTGCAGCCTGTGAGAGCAGAAGAGAAGCACAGCAGCACTGCAGGACTTCACCTGCCTCTCATCTCTTTTCACATCACCACAGAAATCTCCTTTAGATCTCCAAGGCCTCCTTTCTTTAATCCCACTGTAAGAACACTGCTCTAAACCTCTCTCTGGATGTGGGAACTTCTTCCAAGGGGCTCCTCTCCCTGCCCTGCTGCTGCTGCTGCCTTCACACAGGGATTTCCCTTCCCCTGCTTTTCACCCACTCTCTTCCCTCCCCTACGATGCAGCGTTGGAGAACATCCCCCAGCCAACAGCTCCCTATTGAAATTCCAGCCCGGAATTGCCTCATCCAGGCAGGAGCTCGACGGTGCCCTTTGGAGAGCCCTGGCACATGACAGTATTTCGCTGCTGCAGAAGGCAGATGTTCTTCCTTCCATATCAGAGAGCACAAATATGTTCCTGCAGTCATCGTCTCTACTGAACTGCAAAGAACAGGCACCAAATCCTACAGGTTAATTAACGAGAAAGGAGGGGAATTTGTCTAACCTCTACTAGGAATTATGCAGCCTGGCTTTATAAACCAATCAGCCACGCTACACAGCTATGAAACACGTACCTTCCTGCAGGAAAAAAACCCCAAACCCCACGGAATACTTTCATAATGGCCCAGTGCCTCTCTGATTAGCACAGCAATAACACAGCGCTCCGGGCTCTTGCAAAGTATTATTATTATTTATGGTACATTACAAGAGAGTTTGTTTGTTCTTTAATAGGAGATGACATATTCAGAAGCCCCAGATACGAGTGTCCTCCTGAACTAACTCTGACACAAAGATAGTTTCAGTCATAAATTATAGAATCACAGAACCACAGGACTGGAACAAGTGCATAAAAATCGCTTGCTCTGATGGATGTGGTTGGGATCTGGCTGTTTACCACAGGAAGGGAGAAAAATCATGACCTGCAAACAAGGCACAGGGGCTTCCCCTGACTTCCCAAGGCCACACACCAAACACTGGCAGGGACAGGCAGAGGAGCCCAGACCTGTCTCCCTCTGCTCCAATCCCTTCTCCAATCCTCGATAGCTGCTTGTATGTACACTCTGTATGCTGGTACAAACCAGAGTAATTCAACTCTAATTCAATTACCTACATGAGGCATTGTTAATTATTTGGTATATTTCTATTTAGCGGTCATAGTGCAAACAGACCCCAGTGTGGCTGCAGGCAGAGGTGTCACACACAGCCTGCTCCACGCTGAAGGAGGGAAGGGATGGAAAGGGCCACGGCCACACTCTCACAGACTCTCCCCAAAGGGCTTTTTGGGTTTTACTAACAAAATTACGGCTTCAGATTTTGAGACTACCAAAACAAACTGCAACTTTTATGCAGCCCAAGTGGGAAATTACAGTTGGGAAACCTGTTTTAAAAAGCGAGTTTTTTTATTAAATAAAAAGTATTTTGTTCCCAGCACATGATCCCCCAGACACACAGAGGTTGCTGCTGCTCCTCTCCAGGCCATCCTGTGGGATAGCTGGGGCCTTGGGAAGGCAGGGAAACAGGCAAATCCCAGACCTGCCTCCTTCCAGAACTGCTCCTTTAAGTTCCCTCCATCTTTTGCACCTTGTTTACTATTCCTTCTCCTTGCCACCCCCACCTGACTGACAAGACTCCTCATGCCTCAGCCCATTTGATTTGCTAATATCTTTCAACTTTTTCCAACAGTGGCATTTTGAAGCCTCCCACCCCTGCTTTAATGAACCCAAGGAGTCTGTTGCCAAGGAACGCTCTCTGTTGCCAAGACCTCTGCTTTAGAGGTGAAAATTAAAAACCTGCAGGCAAATTAAACTCTCAGGGTGATGAGGAAAGCACCCCAGTTCAGATCCCCAAGCCCAGTAAAGGTTCTCCAGCATCCAAGTCTTCTTTATGTCCATCTGTCACTAGCACTGCCCTAGTTCTGCTTATTTAGGGAAAATCCTATGGAGATTAAAAAGAGGAATAAAACTAAATTTGAAACTGAAAGGGCTTTACAAGTAGCACAATGCTCATATATAAATTCATTTCATTTGTGTACCAAGAGATCTGGAGCCAAAAAAGAGATTTTTTTTTTGAAAGAAAACTAGAGCTTAGTATTGCTGTTCATGAGAAGATCTGCAGGGAAACAATAAATGCTGCCCCAGGCCGTGTGTTTTGAGGTCAGAAGGGACTGACAAAGCCATACATCCTGCAGGCATGATCCTCCCTCGTGCCTGGAGGGATGTTCCCATGCCAGAGCTGGGCCTCCAGGGCCCACAGCATGGCCATGTCTCATGGCCTGGGGGCTCTTGCAGCCCCCCTCTGTCACACCAACAGCCAGACTCACACCCGGGCTCCTGCCTGGCCCCTCTCCACACCCAAACCCAGCGGGGATCCCACTGGAGCTGGGTGCCTTTGGAGGAGGCATCCCAACCTGGTCCTACACCCACAAATACACACAAACCCCTGGGACACAAGTGCTTTCCCTGCCGTGGGAATCCCTGCAACTGCAGGGAGCACAGCCCTGCGATGGCACGGTGGGATCCACCCAAATCCCGGGGATTCCTGCCTGAGTAACAATGTCACGGCTTGGCTCTCGGTAAGCAGAGCAGAAGGCAAGGGGGTTGGTCCCCCAAGAACGCACATCTCCATCAGGAGGCGAAGGCTTAACGAGCAGGCATGTTTATGAGGTGATGGCCACAGTTCATCAGGATGCACGGGGTGGTGTGCAGGAGCCTTTGAAAGTCACTCGTCACTCTCCTCGCTCCGTTATTCACTTCAAGCTGTGACCTGTGGCCCTGGAAGCTGAGCTGAAGCAGCTCAGCTCACAGCCCTGTTCTCATGGCCTCAGTTAGTCTGAGTTAACCAGACTAGGTTAGCCAAACCAGGGGTGCAGGGAGGAGCAACACACCGGAGCAGGGAGGGCTCCCAGAGCAGCCCAACCTCAGCCCTACAATCATGGGGTGTCCAGCGATGGACACCCAGGACAAGGGATGTTCTGACCACCTTCCCCAGGATGATGTATGGTTAGTCCTTACATGCATATTCCCCAGTGTGCCTGGGTAAGGTTAATCCCAAGGTTTCTAATGCCTTCCTGCACATTTCCCTCCCTGCTTATCTCGTGCCTGCCCTCAGCTGTGCCAGCCAGGGCACATCTGGGAAAGGGAAACAGTCAGGGAAAGGAACAGCTGGGACCAGCCTCACCAGGAGAACTTCCTGAGCTGCAGCATCATCTGCAGCTCCCATCAGCCTAAGGAAACCTCTTTGCTGAGTCTCCCTATTAAGTGGGACTGCTGACTCTCAGAGTCAGGACCATTTCCCAGAGAGATGCTCTCCTTCAATACTTCGGGCTGCTAAAGCATCGTGAGGTTTCCCTTCTGAGAGCCCTGCCTTGAGTCACCCTCTGGAGCCCAAAGGAAGGCAGAAAGACTCTCTCTTCCCCACCCACCAGATGCAGAGGGATGTAAATTCTCCTGATCAACAGCACTGCAGACTGAAGGCTGAAGCTCTCCAAGCCCACTGAATGTGCTGCTTTCATCCCCAGCTACTTTTCAAGACCCCTGCATGTCCCACAGTCCCCTCATCAGGCTTCCAGGGGTCTTCCCCACTGAGCACAATCTGCAAAGGCAAGTTTCAATCTTGCTTCACTTTCAAAAGCCTATCAAATTCCCTTTCTCACATTGTCTTCTCAAAGCTCCCACCCCAGTTCCCTGCCTTGAACCCGTAACTCCTTGCTGGTGTCCCTTGAAATCATTAGAACTCATCTGCCCACAACAATTACTAACTCAATGGTTTAATTCCAAATGAAAGGAGATCCCTCTTGGGCTTGTTTTATTACTGCAGAGGAAGCAGGCCATGGGCTCCAGCAGTCCCTGGGCTCCAGCAGTCCCTGGCTGGCCAGGGGGTCGGTGTCCCGCGGAACCTCCCGCTGCAGCCGCGCACTGCGCTGTGCGGTAACACGAGCAGACAGGCACACCAGCAGGAGACAAGGGCTTCCCCATGGAAGCCATGTCACAGCAGGGATGCTCGACAGCAAATACAGGGTGTAAAACACGGACAAGGATCATCTAACATGCTCCAGAGCTGTTACAATTTGAGGTCGTAAACCAACCGAGGGCGACGGGGATCAGATCTGAGGAGCAGTTACGAAACTGTGGCCAGATAAATAAAGGGGTTAAACCCAGCTATCGGAGTGCCTGGCAAGCCTTGCTGCGGGAAGGCAATTCCTTTATTGAACACATCCCCACGCACAAACGGAGCCATAAATATGTGGCATTCTCTCCCTCTAGTGGCTGGAGGCTTGGAAATGGAGAGGACGGAACATGACCCTGCAATTTCTGGGAACAAATGGAGCTGTCCCAGCGTGCCTGTCCCCCAGAGCCCCAGGGAGACAGCAAGGACCCAGCAAGTCCTGAGCCCAGAGAAGGGATCACCCCCGTCACTCCCCATCAAGAGGTGTAGAACAGGACTCCACGAGCGGGTCTGCTCACACCTTACAATGTGAGGAGTGTGCTTGTAGTAAAGCACAAGACATAAAAAAATCACCCTGAGGTGCTCTGACCTCACCAAGAGAGCACTAGTGGGACAAACCAAGTGTGTAACTTGAGATGACCCAACAGGAAAAGCTCCTCAATAAACTGTTTCTGAATATACCAATCTTAGTAGGTATTGCTCAAGGATTTTAAAGATCATAAAACACTGAGCTCTGCACACACTTCAGGTTCCCAGATTTGGTGACTTGGTCTCTCCAGTTACAGGAGTGCTGGGCTTGTTTCCACATAAGCCTCACCCATCTTCTAAGGACAACCAGCAGGGTCTGTAATGTTCAATTTTAAATGATGAGCACTGTTCAGGAGAGCAGCATTCTTGGAAGGAAGATAACATGGTAAAACCAGTTCAACACAGCTCCCTCCCACTAACAGCAGTACAGCTCTACCATTGCATTTATTTCAGCTAAAAACCCCAAGACTCACTGTCAGTAACAGACATCATTACATCACCACAAAATCTGTGTGCGGGTGTGAATGCTGGATGAGCATCCTCAACAGCAGAAATGTCCTTACAAAAGGCTAAGAAAAAGGGAAGAAAGAGGTGAGGGGTGCTATCCAAGGTGGGTTGGTGGGTTTGTTTCAAAGGCCACACCTGCAAATGTTCTTTGCAGTTTTTCCAGGCTTGCATGGCACTCCTTAGTCTTTTCCATAGCCTTGGGGAAAACAGGGTGAGTTTGAAGTGGGAAGGTCTCAAGCTTGACCCAATCAGGAAACCAAAATCCATAAGGAAAAAAAAATCCAGTAGGAAAATCTGTTTTGAACTTACTTGGGAAAGGTTAAAAGAGCTTCCCACGACCCCTCTGGCTCTCTGGCCTTGGTCTCAGGCACTTCTCTCCCACTGCCCCACAGGGCTGAGCTGTGACAAGCCTGAAGGGGCTTCTGAACCTGCTCATGTGAGCACAGCCAGTCAGGTGGGATTTGTAAGAAGTGGATGCAAACCACAATCCATCCACCCGAGCAGCGCCTGCACGAACCAGTGAGGCAGGCAGGCATTAAACCCACAGTTATGCCCAAATCCCATTAAACCATTTTTAATCCAAATCCCATTAAACTGCGTCGGCCTTTTCCTGCACCTCCTTCCCTGCTACTCGTGATTCATTAGTCAGGTCCATCCTCTGCCTTCCCAAACTGTCCTTCTCCATTTGGTACTTGGATTGGCAGTGGAGCTTGTAATTAGGTCCCAGATGTGCCACCACATCACTGCTGAGTACAAGGGATTATACAGAGGTAAAGACTTTAAGAGCCCGTGTGATGTGAAGTCTGAACGCCATCCATCGCCTTCTGGAGTGCTAAATATACCCATATTTTACTATTTACTTGTCTTCTAAGCTATCTCAGGAGCAGTCTGTATCAGTCCCTGAAGAAGGCAGTTTGCTATTTATATGTAATGTGCTTAGCAATTTTTGTCACTGAAGTTGCACAGTTATATCCCACATGGAGCTTTTCATCCTTCTGAACTTCAACATGGGAAAAATCTACGCTCTGAACTAATCTTCCCAAGTTCTTAGAAAGGGATGCTGGCAGGCAAGATGAGTGTCCTAACACCTCCAAGACTGTAATTCCTGTAAACTGCCAATTTTAGCAATGTTAAGAATATGGCATGAGAAATAAGTTACAGAGGCAGCCATCGAAAAATCCTCCTGTATTCCATCTACGAGAATAGAAGGTTTGTTGTGCTTTACCCTAAATTTTCACTAAATCCAGGTGGACATCCTTCCTCAAGGAAGGAATCACCACGATCACTTGCATAAGCCAGGTGAGGCTGCAAGGTCACATTTTCAAAGTCTGCCCCAAATCTAAAGCTTTTGGAAACACAACAAGCTCGTCTGGCTGAAGACAATCCCTGAGACTCCTTAAAACCTCAGCTGTGAAAAAAAACAAGACAGAACAAAGACAGGGGGCTGAGATAAAAGCTGGGGGTGCAGCCCTTCCTGCTCAGCTCTGCCAGATGGGCCCTAAAATGGCATTTGAAATACATGAAATGCACAACAAGGTTCAGCCAAGCCAGGCTGTAAATGCAGCCAGAAAATTCCTCTGGCGGGTGCTATCCAAGCACTCTGCTGCCATTTACCACCTGGATCTTGCCGGGGTGGGTTTATTTTGGAAGGGAGTGGGTTTGAAATGCACAGGGTTGTTTATAAAACATAACTTTTCTTAATTAAGCCACGTTGTGAGGGTATAAAAATAGCCTGTTGGGGATAGCAGACTATCTGCAGAAGCCTCACAAAAATATCCTGTGGGAAGTGAAAGGTGTGAATACATGTTCTTAAAAGGAACGTGTGGCTTATGCTTTACTCTGCTTCCACTACACAGCCATATGTTGCTGCTGGGTTCTATTAATAACCCCCCTGCTCTGTGTTATCCCACATGTGTCTGGATAAGCACAATTCTGGGCACACAAATCCTTAATGCCAGTACTTCCAGCGGGCAGGAATGTTTGGGTGTCAGCTCTGCCAGAAAGGGAATTTGATAAAGCCTCCTGCAAACCGCTCTAAGAACACGATGATGCCACTCAGTTCATGGATAGGAAGGAGGGATGGGCTTCCTCCCTGCCTCTAAATGACTCTAATCCCTCACTGATATAGGGCCTTTTCGTCATAAACACGCACCAAGCCCATACAGAATTTCCTCCAGCTCTGAATCGCAGCCTGGGCAGAACGTCCCAGCTCCCAGTTGGCACAAAGCAACGGGAACACGGGCATTACCAGGATACCTGAGGGATGCATCCATGGGCAAACAGCAGCTGGCTCCCATGCCAGGCACTGCATAATTACTCCAGCAAGTTCTTCTTCCAAACACCCCTGTTAGATGGCAGCTCACTGCTCTCTCATCTCCAGCTGCCCCCAAACCACCGGCCAGGGCATCAACATCACACACGAACCCAGAAGACAAACAGGGTTGGCAAGATCTTCCTGTCTTCTTTGGGACTACCTGTATCTAAAAGATGCCTTCACAGCACTCAGTGGCACACCCAGGCCAGTCATAAACTCTCCACAGGGGACGTGGATCAGTGAGTCCTTCACTGCCTGTCCACGGATGCAAAGTGGATTTTCACGTGGGAACTGCTCAGCAACACCAACCACGGGGGTTTCAGGCCTGAGCACACGCTGTAGTCCAGGGAATATGTTCTCCCAGCATGGCAAAACCTGTGTCTCTTTGGGTGTTTTCACCCAAAGGCTGGGGCTGGTTTTACCTAAACCTATATATACTCTTTCCAGGAAGATAAACTGCATGTGGGCCTGAAGGCATTACAGAGTGATATAAATTACTAGTTATTGGTTGATGACTTTTCTTTGGGGGGTAAAACAACCCTCTCTCATGTTGGAGAGAACACTGCAAAAGGTGGGGAATTTAAGGAGAGGTATTGATAAGCCACAAGAGCCCAGTGTGCACACTTAGTGTCAGAGAGGCAAAGAGATGTTGGATCCTGTCTTGGATGAAATATACTGAACAACTTTGATTTTCCTCCTGGAAATGACACACATTTGTCCCAAGCAGGACCAGCAAGGGCACAATGCTGTCATAG
The DNA here is from genome assembly GCA_036023395.1 of Myiotriccus ornatus. Classification (NCBI taxonomy): domain Eukaryota; kingdom Metazoa; phylum Chordata; class Aves; order Passeriformes; family Tyrannidae; genus Myiotriccus; species Myiotriccus ornatus. Next base: position 18,451,872 of record JAYRBT010000156.1, read on the forward strand.
CATCCTCCTGATCCCATTTCTCACAAACAAGAGACTAGAAACAAAACACGATTTTTTTCTATAAGGAAAGAAACCTTATTTAATCCAAAGAGGAAAGAGGGAATTAGCTTTTCCAACTCAACTACAGGAGACAGTTCTCCGGGCACGTGCTGGTTCCACCAGCAACTCCAAGTGATGCTCAGCATTATTTGGTTACACTCCCCAAGTGCTTTGAGCTTGTAAAACTTCAGTGGAAACCAACGAAAAACTGGATTTTGGCAAAGAGTCCTGGAATTGCTGCTTATTAGAGAATATTCTGTTGAATCCTTTGCTTTGATACCTGCAGTTCCAGCTGGAAACCAGAAAACCATTTTGCTGGGACCCAGCACTGAAGGACTATTCATCAGGAACCTTACCTTTTCTCCAAAGCACCCAGCAGTGATCCAGACCCCCTGACTCTGAGGTTTGAAAAGAAAAACAGTGGGAAACCTCTTTCAAAAATCAATTAACCTCAAAAAACCATCAACCAACCAACCAACCAACCAAAACCCAAAAAAAGGCCAACAAAAATATGGAATGGGCACTTCCTGCCCTGTATGCCTCACAGAATAGCAAGCCTGGATCTGACACATGAAAGCACCACAGTCTATCTGCCCAACCCTTCTGCTCTGCCAGTTGTTCATTCACAGCTCACACTCCTTCACTGCTTACTTGATGCTCAGGCTCTATTTTCTGGTCATACATGCCCCTCCCAGAATATTCTGGACTTGGTGGCTGCAGTAACTGCATGCAGAGAGAAAATGGCTCATTAGGATCTTTCCCCCCACCTGAATTTTTTCTTCTTTTATTTTTTATTTCTTTTTCTTCGCTCCCTCGTTTTTCTTGTATTTCAGTGGTTTTTTACCATCACAAACAGCTCTGGTCCCCCTCCCTGATGGGGACACCCCCTGTGATGCCCCGGGAGTTCTCTGCTCCCATTGACTTCACACCCACACAAACCAGCCCAAGCAATGGGGCTGAGCTTAGAGCTCTTGAGCATTCACTGCTTCGTAATAGTCTTAATGCTCAATCCTGTAAGACCTCAGATCATTCCACACTCATTTACACGAATTACAGACAATATTTCCTTTCTCTTTCACTGAAACAGAGCTAGTAACAGAAATCCCTCCAATGATGAAGCCCCCAAGTAAAGAACACTCAAACACACATTGCAGCCCAGCCAGCACAGAGCTGAGCACAAAACTGTGGCTTCTGCACAAAAAACACAGATTTTAAAGCTGGCTTTGGCTGTGGAGGGTTTATTTTGTTTTGGGTTGGTTTGGTTTTTAATGAGCTTTCTGAAGAAAGTTTTCAATTTCAGCTAAAACCTCAAAGTGAAGTTGATTTGATTACAGTTCGGAGCCATAAAACTTCCTGATTTTTCTGTTTCAGTCTTTGCCCTCAAAAAGAAGGGAAAAACTTCCAGGCAGCAGAATGAACACAAAAATGATTGCAAATCTCGATTTTTTGACCAAAACCCACAGTCTCAATGGAAATTATTCAAGCAGCCCTTCGTGAAACCATTCAGCACAAGCCTGGGTGCCCACTGGTCTGTCACTGCTGTGTTAGTCTTGATGAATAAAGAGGAGAAAATGGGGACATGTTTTCCCTGGAGACCACAGGACGATGGTGGGTCTGACCTGCCTGGGTACCTGCAGAAGCTCCCTCAGACCCAGCTGGTGCTCTGTGACTGGAGCTCCTGCGAGCACGTTGCCAGGAACAACAGGGCAATTTATCCCTGATGAAATTACTAATTTCTTTTTGTCCACTTGCTTTATTTGTTCCCTCAAGAAGATTAGTGCTTTCTTGAGTTCAGGAAGACTATTAAACCCTGAAAACTCACGAGTATGTGAAGCCTGCTGGAAAAGTACCTCTAGTATGTTCATACAGTGCACTACATTGATGCACAGGCTGGCAGCACATTAAATTGCTTCTCCCTGAAAGCTCTTCTCCCACTGAGTCTGCTAATTGTCTCTGCTTTTAAAAGTTATTAGTGAATTTAGAGTTGTCCATAGATGCTGATTTAATAACCCCAAGACTCCAAAACAGGTATTGGATAAGCACCAGCAACACAAGCCTTGCTGCACTGTTCACTAAACATGACTTTGAGAGACCACCCTGCGAAAGAGGAAAGCCCTGCCCTGTCCATCCCTCCCCCCTGGGACACTGCCATAACAAGATCAACCTCTGCCCCAAGGCAGGACCCCATGCAGCTCCTCCTGAGAGCAAACCACCTCCTTACCGAGGACACCGTGCACAGCATCCCTGGATGTGGAGATGGACAAGGCTGTGCCCTCAAAGCACTCCCAGTCCCCATCTGTGTGCAGATACTGGTACTGGGGCACCTGGACAGGAGGCACTACCACCCTCCATCCCAGAGGAGCTGCCAGAAAGGCACAGCCCCCCATGGCCACGAGCCCCCCGAGCCATCTGTCCCACCTGTGCCACCCCACTTACGTTTCCAGGAATAAATCACCGTTTCTTTACCCTTTCAGAAGCACTTTGGGGTGCGACCAACACTCCCCATTCCCACCTGCCCAGTGCTGTGACACCAGCCTGGGAGCCGCTGCTTCCACTGTACAGTGGGAAAACCTGGCTGGGATTCCTTGACTAGACCCCCTGCTCTCTCTCTCTCCAAAGCCATCCACCAAAATCTCAACATTTAACATCAACTTTCAAGCTGGAAATACGTCCCACAATATCCCAGATCACCCCTAGGCTCTCACTGCTTCTCCCACTCTTGTGTGTCTTGCTGAGCTGCTCTCTCAGAGACAAGAGATGCTGTTCCCTTTAACAAGGCACATTCTAACAAACCAGCCAATACTTTTCCTTCCACAAGGCCCCTGCTTTTACTCCCAGACGTGCATTCACGTGCATCTCCCGCCTTGCTTTGGAAATCCCACTTGGAACTGCACACCAGAACATTTTTTAAGAGTCCTGAACTGATAAGGAGGGAGGGCAAAAAAGCTTTCTTTTTTCAAAAAACCTGCCTGAACATCTTTGAGATTATGAAACAGCAGGAGAAATACCCCCAAATGTAAATATGTCTCCAGTTTTGAGAAGTTTGAGTGTTAAAAAACGTGTGGATTTGGCACTTTGGTGAACATGGTGGTGGTTCTGGGTTGATGGTTTCCAACCCTAACGATTCTGCGAGTCCGCGATTCTATCCACACACTGTGCCCTCTCCACGTGGCACCCCAGGAGAGGGCACAGGCACCCCCTGGCAGTGCTGAGCACCCAAACCAGGCACATGCCAGAGAAAGGAGCTCCAACTGGCAAACACGAGCCAATCTCACGGTATTTGCAGTGAGAGGTGAAAAACAGTTCTCAGATGTTTGCAGCCTGTCCCCTCCCACCCCGAGAGGATTACAAATGTGTGAAATACCTCATTATTCAGGGGAAAATGCAAGAGAAGAAGGGTTTACATCCCTGGGAGTGTTCAGGGACAGGCTGGACAGGGCTCTGAGCAATCTGGGATAGTGGAAGGGGAGCTGGACGAGTTGATTTTTTTTAGGTCTCTTCCAGCCCAAAACCACTCTGAGATTCTGTGAATCAGTCTCATGGAGGGGAAGCATACTGACACTTCCTTCATGCACAGTATCAGCAGCCACTTCCCAAATAAACAAGGCACTGGTGCATCCTTACACAGAGAGGAAAGCAGGTAAACAAAGGAATGTGCAGCATCTTCCACTGCCAGTCACGTCTTTCATCTGCCCACCCTGAGCTAAGTTCAACTCCTGCTTTTTAAATATCAAATAATTAATTCAAAGGCTCTGACTAGAAGTTTAAAACAACACACAAAACATGAAAGCCATAAAATGCTCTCCAAATATCCTTCTGCCCTCTCATTTTGCATTTCATTCAGCCTCTGGTGTATCGATTGAGCCCATCTCACCAAGTTCACTGCTGAAATTAGACTGGCAGCTCCTCAGAGCAAGAGCAGGGGCTGTTTTTAACCAGCCAAGATGTTGTGGCATTTAGGTGGATTGTTTTGGTATGCCCAGCAGTGTGACCAGTGCAGTAAAGCAGACTTCAAAGTGCTCACCACCACAAACCAAACACAGCCCTCAGAGCTGCTGGGTTTGGGGCCGGGGTGGGAGATGTAACAGGAATGCTGACAGTACACTTCAGTTACTGCCACTTGATGGTAAATTGCCAACATCAAGAGGGCCGATGCCAGCACAAGTGCAAGGAAATAATTAGCATTTAATATTTCATCAAAACGTTTAATTTTTAAACACTGAGGTTGTCAGGGTTTTTTTTTTCATTATTATTATTTAGTTTTAATTATTTAGCTGGTTTTGCAGCATCTTTGAGAATGTCTCCCAGTGCCTCAGGTGGCTCCCATGCCAACTGCTCACCAAGGGATGCCACACGTGTTGTTTTTCAAGATGGCAGTTATTGATGAGCTTTTTAATTAAAACCTGGTCCTGACTGCCACTCATGGTTTATTCACGAGGAGAAGCATCTTCCCCTCAGCTCACACACTCCTGGGAGAAACCAAGCCCTTCTTCAGGTATCTCAAGGACAGGGCTCTTCCAAGCCTGGTTTGGGTTTGACGCTCTCTGCCAGCAGGTGGGGGTTACCTGGGCATTCCAGCGCTGCTGGCAGCACAGAAGGATCCTCATGGATCCCACACCAGCCCAGAGGTGAGACACACCCAGCCTGTCTCCCTCCCAGTGCTGGTGCTCCCATCCCACCAGTCCCTCTGCAACCAAGGGCAGCCCCAGGGCTCTGGGGAAGTCTGACATTGTGACAGAACCCCAGGGAATGGCTGGGGCTGTGTCAGGGCAGGCTCAGGTTGGATCTCAGGGAAAGGTTCTTCCCCCAGAGGGTGGTTGGCACTGAACAGGCTC
>JAYRBT010000156.1:18461378-18498124 GCA_036023395.1 Myiotriccus ornatus
AAACACATGAAGGGGCCCCAAGCAAACCCCCAGATCCTTAGTAATTCCTTGCTTCAATTGAGATCTCTGCCTGGTTCCTCGAGCCTTTTACCAGCACCAGGTGTTCCCAGCAGAATCCTGCCTGGGGGTCTCGAGGTGTGACGGGTTTTGAAGGCTGGCTCAGGTCACAGATCCCAAACCTCATATATCCATCAGATGTTCATTTTTAATTCCTTTCTCTCCAGTGCCAGCAGTCTGCATGTCCCAGTGAGAGTGAGACCAGAGGCAGAGGAGCACGGGACGGAGGCACGTGAGCCAAACCAGCACAACAACTCCAACCCAAAGGCCAGTTTGGATAAAGAACCCCAAACTAACATTTTCCCTTTATTTATACCCAAAACAAAGACGCAATTTTCCCCCCTCAGTCTTATAATTTGAGGGTAGGTGGTGAGGATTGACTCAGGACTCATGAATGCTTTGGGCTGGCAGTACTGCAAGGATGGGGAAACCACCATCAAACGTCCTTTTTCTCAACCCTGGAGAAAATTCCTGCAACCAGAGAATGGCAGGGCAGCAAGAGCAGCAGGGGAACAGCCCAGAGGGGTCTGCAGGGTTCTGCTGCTCCCCACAGCACACACAAGCCCCAACTCCCCTGCCCACTCCAGTGCCCCCCTCGCCCTCCCTGCTTCTGGTGTCTTTGCTGCAGGGTGTGCAGTGTGGAGCCCTGAATCTTCACCCTATTCCAAAACTATCCAGGCTGTGATTAGGGAATGAAACGTGCGTCACTGTATCTGCACATCAAAGCCCTGGCAGCCACAGCATCCACAGGGATGGAGAGGGAAGGAGCACAGCAGAGGCGACACAGGGACTGCTCTGGTGTAGAGGGAGCTCCCCACTGAGAATTTTGTCAGTGTATGCAAGGATCTGGGATGCTGCAGTTCCTCTGAGCTTCCAGAATTCCTGCTCAGCAAAACCCGGCTTCACCAACCCTCCTCCTGCCTGTGCAACCCTGCTCAGTATCCAAAGTGTCAGCCTGAGACTGATGTCAGGCAGAAATCTGCTGGCAAAAGTGGCTGGTTTTGCAGTTCTGTTTTTCCACTTAAGTCTGCATTATCCACAGTGACTTGAATATTGCGATGGCTCAGATAACAGGAACCGATGCCTCCTGTTTGTGCTGGAAGGGGACTGTCAGAAAAGAGAAGCTCTTTCAAATGCTCTGAGATGCTCAGACCTTTTTTGCTCTTCCTGGACAGCCAAGTCCCTTCCCCCTTCCCCCCCCACCTTCTTTGATAAAATTACAAAAAAGAAAAAATGAATTGGTCTCTGGATACTCATTTCACCACAGACACACTCAGTCTGAACAACCCTTGCAGTCACTGAAGGATTTTATGCAGCACTCCCTGAAACGGTGCTGGAGTTGTCTCTTCCCTGATCCTGATGAAAATCTCCCCCAAGCTCCACATTGCCAGAGGAGTGCAGCTGTTAGTTTAATTTTACCCAGATCTTTCCAGCTGACAGACTGCTCCACAATGGCCATGCCTGAGCAGGCAGCTCAATTCCAGGTGCCTAACCTCGTGCTATCCAGCCAAATTGGCTTGTAGAGCACTAACAGATTTCCATGGAGAGAAGCACAGGGCAATAGATCACTCAGAGATGAATTTAAGCTGTTATGTAGACTCCCTTCTCTTGGTTATTGTTCAGAGATCCCTCCAAGGCAGCACACGGGGCACAGCTCATGAACCACAGCTTTAACTGAGATAGCAGTTCTTGGAGCTCCACAAATTTCCATGGCTTGAGGGCTGCCCAACAACCCTCAAATTCAGGAGAGAGGGAGAGAATGCCTGGGTGACAGAGAGGGATGAAGTTTTAGGCTCTGACCTCCCCTGGAGGTGACACCCTAACTCTCGGGTCAGTTATGCTCCAAACTGCTCCCTCCAGGTGTATGTGAAAAAACTTCTTCCTTCTGTGCAAACCAGCACAGAATGTGCAAATTCTGAAGTGCTGCAACTCCAGGGTGAAAAAACAGTCCCCCCTTCTTCAGACTTGTGCAGGACACTTTCAGCCACTCATCCCAGTGGATTTGATGGATGTCTGGCAGCAGCAGTGCTGAGGGGAGGGTGCAGAGGTGATGCCCTGCCCAAGCAGCACATCTCCAGCCCCCCAAATTCCTGTCAAAGCCTTTGGACATGCCACAGGAGCATGCTCTGTAACTAGACAATTTGTAAGACTGACCAGCACAGTGTGAGTTGTACTTGGCAGGCACTGCCATTTAAACCATCTCCCTTTGGGAGAATCCTCCTGCTTTAGAGGCTGATATTGATTCTTTAATGAACACATGACTACAGGTATTCATGTGGATATGGGGACAGATCAGAGCAGGAGTGTGCACACATTAACCATCACTTCAATCTGATTTCTAATATTTGGCAGATTTTTCCTATCTTTTTCACAGCTCTGATGAAGAATAACCCATTAGCTGAACTCAAAACTAAACCCCAACAGCTTCAAGCTATAAATAACCAAGTCAGATACGCAGGATTCTGTAAACTCCTATTTTCACCCAGCAAGAAAACAGGAAAGACAAGGAGAATGGGTGGAGTTAGATCCTTTTTGGTTTTTCTAACAGCATACTGCTGTAACAACAGACAACACTTACGTACAAATGCTGTGCAGGCTGTCAGAGCCCAAGTGACACACGCAGGAGCTGCAGGATCACAAACCACCACTCTGGCTGAGCCTGAAAGATGTCTCTGCCAGCCCCCAGCCATGGACAGAGCAAGTAGGAACTCCAGGCTTGCAGCAGGAAAGCCACAACACACCTGGAGCTGTGTGACAGGAAACATGACACTGCCAGCTCCTCTCTTGCTTCAGGAAGGCCTGATTTCCCTCACCCATCTTTTCCGGGACTTGCAAAGGGCTGTGACTGGAGCATTGGCAGAGAGGGGAGCAAAGAGGGGAAATTTAAAAAGAAAATCCATCACTGCAACACTGATGTGATCCCCTGTCTCCAAAAACCCCAGAATTATGCACCCCACTATGTTTGCCACACCTGCACAAGTAGAGGATTATTCCCCTACCTGAACTCTTCCCATCATTCCAACACGCTGGCAAACCCCAAGGGCCAGTGACTGCAGCCACTATACAGCCCGCTGGAAAGAGGGCACAGAAGTCAGTCCCTTGAGGATTTTTCGGTGTCCTCCTCACAGGAAAACCTGTCCATGACCAATGTGGGTGCAGCCATGTGGATGGGTGCAGTGTGGTCAGCCCCAGCACCACGAGGCTCCACGAGCTGGCAGATGCTGAGGGTGCCCCCCAGTCAGGGATGCTCAGCTTCCTGGCCTGGCCTCCCAGCAGCAGTTCTCCGAGCTCAAATAGCCCGTAGGACACCTTAAACTCAGTACCTTCCTCCCAGTTCACCCCTACCCCTGTTTCTTAATAAGAGCTCACAAACCTCATTTTAAAAATTATGGTTCTCATCATATTTGGGCATAAGTATTTTTGTTTACGAATGGAGCAAAGAAATGGTATAAATTATGCTCAAGAAAACCCTTTGGCACCTTAACAGGAATTGGAAAGAACCAATTTCAGGAGAGTGTCTTATAATGGGTGTCTCCATGGATACCTCTTTGTCAGCACCTCATTAGATAAGAGCTGAGACATGTAAGAGTTCTTCTGCATTTCAGAAGGTACCTCGAAAACACTAATTATGCAAATCTCCATCCTCTAACTGATGGATACTTGTAAGTTCAGGTGACAAAGTGGATAAGCTGAGCCCTGTTAGGAAAGGAAGGAAAGATATTTCATTTAGCCTCTCTTCTTTATGATTGCTGATGCTTCAACAATTACCAGAGACTGGGGCCACAAAAGTGCTCCCCCCACACCTCCCTTTTTGCTTTTAACAGCAAGAAAATAGAAAGGAAGAGACAAATGGAGATTCCAGAGCAGCATCTGGCCCACCTGTGGTGTTTGAAAGCAGGAGAATCTGTGTGGCAGAACATCACAGGACTATCCAGGACCTGGTGGCTGGGGGGACCCACCAGAGGAGTGAAGACAAGCTCTCTTTCTAGACACTTCACAGATTAGTGACTAGTTATCTCCATAGGGACAAATACTTCAATTAAAACAAAAATCCAGCTCTGGTAGGAACACAGGAACCCCAAAGCTGGGGTTCAAAAGCTTGTCTTTCAGGCTTGACTTTCAGGACAGGACTGATGTCAGGAGAATGACAGGGACAACATCAGAGGCCCATGTGAGCTGTAGAGATGACACAGCCAACAAAAACCTTGAAAAGATGGTGAATTGTGGGACATGGGTCCCCTTGGAACTTCCAATTTGTTATTCCATTGCTGAGCACAGCAGGTTACAAATGCTGCAATCTCCTGCTCCTGGAGCAGCCCTGAGCCCACTCAGATCCTGGGAGGGCCTGAAGGGGAAGGAAGGGGTTTCTCTCTCCCTGAGCAGTCACTGTAAGTCAACCTAATTCCCAGGAGAAATCCCTTGGACTGCTCTCAATTATGCTGATGTGCCGTGGCCCCGTGGGACTGTGTGCCCGCCGGGATTGCTGGCACGCTGCTCCCTGGCTGCACTCCCTCCCTGCTTCCCAGGTGGAGGCAGAGAAACAGGGAGCTCCCTACCAGGGGAAAACCTCCCCCATCAGCCAGCTGGGTGTTTGAGCCCCTTCCCACAGCACCATGACAAGGCTCAGGACTGAACCTGCAGGGATAACCTCCAAGGAGAACACCACCATCTTACCGAAGCCTTAGGGGGATAATCCCACTCGAGAGTCGCCTATTGGAAGTATTTTTACTGGAGACCTTCCTGCGAGGTGTTTCTGTTTTAGGCAAGCTACTTTAAAAGCTCAGGAATGAAGTGGAGCCCTGCCAGGTTTCTCACATAGAGAGCAAGGATGAGAAGCTCACCTGAGAAGCTGCCACTGCAGTGAGTTAAAACAGAAGTCAGGGTCTAGTTGTAGGACTGGGAAGTTCAGATGAAGCAGAAAATTGGATCTGCACAGGTCAGAGCCTGGCAGTGCTGCTGTGTCCCCAGTGCACTTCTGACTGGGACCAGCTCAGATCCAGCACAAAACTGGGTTCAGACAGGAACACCACAAACTGTCCAGGAACGGTGCTGAGTTGGAAACAGGCACCCCCCAAACATTATCCTGCTGGCAACTCCCACAAATGACTGGCTCACACCCTTCTCCAAAGTTCACACAAAGTCCAGCGTAAAACTTCAAGGTCAATCCTGAGTGTTCCCATGACCCATGTCTACGATGAGGACACCAGGACTTCCCCACTCCCACAGGAAAGGGGGGCAGCCCGTGTCAGGAGCAACACCAGGAGACATCACACACTGCTACATCATCAGCTTGTTATGCTTTACTTCTTGATGGCCATGCCATGAAAACTCCTCTGCTGCTCACCTGCAAAAACCTTCTTCGGTCCTTGGGAAATTCAGAGTGTAGATGGGAGGCCGATCTCCCTGTTTTCTCTAAGCCAGCACTCTCCATCACCGCGATCGCTGCAGCCCCTGACGTGGCATGACACCACCCTCTGGCATGCCAGCACTGGGCACACGAACTGCAAACTGTTCTTTCTCTTCTTGCCACATGATTTTGGGGGAATGACCTTAAACTGAAGGAAGGCAGGTTTAGATTAGATATTGGGAAGGAATTCTGGGCTGGGAGTGTGGGCAGGCCCTGGCACAGCTTGCCCAGAGAAGCTGTGGCTGCCCCAGCCCTAGAAGTGTCCAAGGCCAGGTTGGAGCAACCTGGGCTGGTGGAAGGTGTCCTTGCCCATGGCAGGGGTGGCATTGAATGGACTTTAAGGTCCCTTCCAACCCAAACCACTCTATGACTCCATGATTTTTGACTAAGCAGTGACTATACCCACTGACCAGATCAAATAGTTCTATTTTATGTCTCACACAAACACCAGTGGGTTTAATTACGCCAGAACTGGCTCCCTTGTGGCCCATCTTCATTATCAGTCCTTTACCTGGGGCTGCATGAGCCAAAATATATTTTGAGTTTTTTCTAATGACAATTACATGTATCCATTTACTGCCTGTCATGCCAAGGAATCTCCCTGCACTTTGAAAGGGGAAAAACCACTTTACTCATCCCTGAACTGTAACTACCTCAACCATGCAAAGTGGCAGCTCTTTAACACACACACCGATCCAGTCATGATAGGAGGAAAGCTTCCCCAACCTGGGACAAGAAGACAAAAGAAAACAACTTTACACAGCGAGTTTCTCAGCACTGAGACCTTTAGCACAGTCCTCCCCCATCAGGCAGTGCCTTTGGGACACTGCCATGCAGACACAGGGGCGACTCTTCCGAGGCACACAGAGCATAGAACCTCTGAGTGCTGAGAACAGATTTGTTTGGTCAGACCTCCAGTCTGGAGACAGGGCTGAGAGACACACAGATAATGCCACTGAGTCAGGGACCCTAAAGTAAACACTGATGTGCTTACTCCTGCAGCTTGAGGAGAGATCAGAGGAGGTGCAGGCTCTGCTCAAACCCGGGAAGGAAATGCTGTGATTTACAGAGAGCACTTCAGGGTCTCACATTTTCTGAAGGGCAAAACTTATGCAAACGTGAAGTTTGAGCATTTTATCTCCCAGCTGTTTTCTCTAGGAATCCTTCTCCTAGAACAAAGCCTTGCTGTTCATGACAAAGAAGACACATCCATACCTGACAAAACCTTCTTTATGAAAGGAAAACTCGCTAAGAGGTTCTTGGCCCCCACCTCTGCTCCACTCTGCCACGAGGGACGAGCCAGGGCTCCCAGTTACCAACCAAGCACCATGAAACTGGGACCCCCTGAAGATTTGACTGGACCAGTGAGAGGTGTGGGAGCAATTTCCAACTGAACATCTCCTTTACAGCAGGTGTGAAGAAGGTGAATGGCTGAGGACAACCAAAGCCAGGTTCTCAATATTGAACATGACCTCAGAAACTTCAGCAGCTGAATAAAAAGGCTCATAACCTACACAGAGGGCAGGGAGTTGAGAGGTGATTCATTTCTCCACAGCCACCCTCCATGACCTGGAGGAAATCATCAGGCTTTTCTGAGTTTCCTTTGCCTCTTGAGCCTCCCAGGAACGATGGCTCAGAGCTGCTGGGGTGATGTGACATGCTTTTTGTCAGAGGACTTCTCAGTCTCCATGAATTTCCTCAATAACCACAGCTTTCAGAATACATTTTAAGACAAAGACGTGCTTGAATATTAATGCTATCAAAAAATAATGGGAGTTGAAAGTGTGTCCTTGATCATGTCTAGACAGGGTGAGGTATGATGGATTTCTAGTATTTAGGTATTAGATATAAATAGATTAATATTACTCAAAGACCTGGAACATCTCTATGCATTATCCAGAGGTGTGGCCCTACAGCACAAGCCTTTACCAGATATCTGCTAACAGAGTGAACCACCTGAGAGACCAGGCTGGATGGAGCCCTGAGGAACCTGGTCTAGTGGAAGGTGTCTTTGCCCATGGCAGGGGGCTGGAACTGGAGGATCTTTAAGGTTTCTTCCAACCCAAACCATTCTGTGATTCTATAAAAGTGGAAGAAAAGGGTCAAGGGGTGCTGGATAGTTGCTCAGAGCCCACTTGCCAATCTCTTCTGCTCTGGTAAAGGCAGTAAAAACTGAAACTCGGTAAACTTTAAAGATCAGGAAACTGCATCCAAAGACTGCAGGCAAAGTGCCCTGCCAACCTCTGAGCTGAGAGGAACATCAGTGCTCATATAAAATCACTGGCCAAAAAAACAGGAAAAGCAGATGTGAGGTCAAACCTGGGTCTGATCTCTGTGGCTGTGCTTCAGAACCCTCAAAGACAGCAGGTGAATTCCCAACCCCGAGCTCGTAAGGAATTCACACTCCCATCCTGCTGCAGCCAGCAGCCCAGCAAAGGCATGAACTGAGCTCCTCCAGCATCTTCCACAGAGGTTGCTGAGGTCAGAGCCAGGCCCCTCGGAACGCTGGGCAGGTCCATGGACAGCACAGGCCAAAGGATGTATCAAAACCAGGAAGGGCACAAACAGCATCAAAGCTTTGTGTGATTGCTGTACCTCGTGCTCCTTCACAGATAGCTTTGACTGTGGGACTCACACACACAGTGTGACTGTAATGCTATCCCTGAAGACTATTCCTGCTTCTTCCCTTGGGAAGAGACAACATCACTCCCCTAAATGCACCCCAAATTCCTCCTGCATCCACTTCTCACAGCAGTTAGTGTGATCTCTGGCAGCTCTGCATCAAGCTCACCCTGCTAAGCTCCCAGTTTCCCCCTTCTCTGAGAAAAAGCCTCCGTCAGGAATCAGCAGATGTTTTTGGGAAGGCTCAGCACTTGCTCCCCACCAAGGCTTGAGTTCGGGTACTGCTGAGAACCCAAATGTTAAGAGTGCAGTAGCAAACAGGGCATCTCACACAGACCTGGCTGCTGAGGAGCAAAAGCACCCCGAGCCCAGGATCCCTGCTGCACCTCGGACGAGCCCCGCTCCCACCGCCTACGGCCACAAGTCTTGCCCCCGGAGCAGCACACGGATGTGCATCTGGACCCTGAGCTGGCTGGGTGAAAACAGCAGTGCTGGCTTAAGAAGCATTCACACTTAACCAGGGTTCAGGAACATGAAGACCTTTGTCAAGAAAGGGGAAAAAATGAGAAAGGAAAAAGAAAAAGAGCGAGAGCAGGAGTGGGTTCATCGATGAGTTAAGGCTGTTTTAGGTGTAGGCCTGGGGGAATTAGTTTAACACTCCATTTCAGCTTCTTTTTCCCATTTTCTTTTGCACAAACTTGCATCTTTCTCCTGTCAGACTTTGATGGCTTTATGTAACTGTTTAAAAATTGAACAAGCTTCTTAACTTAGGTTTAGCAGAACACACTTTTTTGCTTCTGTGTCTCGAATGCACATTAAGAATAAAGATTTCCGGAGAAAACAAGACCTTTTCCATCCTCTGACATCAGCCACTGGAGTACACAAAGCCAAGTCCTTGAGGACTCTACATTTTGTACATTCTGTTCCAGCACAAGCCGACGCATCTGCAGCCCCAGTGGGCTTTACAATTGGTAGCTGGAAAGAAAGACTCATCCCAGAGAAAATACACAGGTTCCCCATCACAGCAGCACCCTCACTGCAACACTGCAATGGGGGGAGAATCCTAGAAAGCAGGAGTGAGGAAAGAAACCCAAAACCTTGGCAGGAAAGTGTGGCAACCACAGCCCTGAGTGGCAGGAGGGGTTTGCCTGAGAAACAGCCTTGGACCCGCTGCTGTTGGGAGAATAATTCTTCTTTTTTTCTTTTTCTTAATACATGCTGGAAAAATCTTTGTTCTGTTTGACTAGATGTAAAATCCTGAGAAGAGCCTCCCTCAAGGCTCGAAAAACAGAGGCAAATAAGCCCCACCCTTTTCTGTATGTTTGCATTTCTTGATCACACCAGTTTCCAAGCCAGAACTGTATTTGTTGATACTTCAGGTTGGCAATGCTGATGGAATAAGCTTTCAAGAAACCCAGTAAAAACAGTCAACAGTAAGATTTGTAATTAAAGCCTTTCTCGTCTTGTGCTTTGCCTGTTAGCAAGTGTCTCTGTGTTTGCAGTGTGGCTCTTCAGGGCAAGGAGCAAGAGACTGGATCCCATCGAGGACCATGAGCCACATTCAACCACAACACAGCACAGCCACCTCTCCCAGGAGCTGCTTTGCTTCCAGCTTGGAGCAGAACCACAGGGCTCACAGCAGCAGGCCAGGCCTGCAGCAGGCACCACAGACTTGACCCAGCTCCAGTTACGAGGACAAAGAGTAAAGTGTCCCCAGTTCACAGAATCACAGACTGTCAGCCTGGAAGGGCCCACAGTGGCTCCTCTGGTGCCACCTCCCTGCTCCGGCAGGGCCATCCCAGAGCACATGGCACAGGATTGTGTCCCGATGGTTCTGGAATATCCTCAGTGAGGGAGACTCCACACCCTCCCTGGTCTCTGTTCAGTGATGGGTCACTGCCCAGCAAAGAAATTCAGGTGGAACTTCCTGGGCATCAGTTCCTGCGCGTTCCTCTCATGTCATTGCTGGGCCCCCCGAGCAGAGCCTGGTCCATCCTCTGCCCCCTCCCTGCAGACACTGATAAGATCCCCTCTCTTCTCAAGGCCAGTTCTGCTCTGGTTGTGGCTGCACCAGCCCAGCGGCCACAGCAAGGTGTTCATCCTCTGCTCCCACACCATCCTGCAGCAGCCTCTTTCTGCTCCTTAACCCTGAGCATCCCCGGGACAATCCCAGCCAGCAAGCCCAGAGTTTGTGCTGCACAGACACCGCCAGCCTTCCCAGCAGTGCTGTGCTTCCCTCAAGTCCCAAAAGAATCCCAAAGGGACACGACTTGAGCACTGCAATCCCAGCAGCATAAACCAAATGAAACCTCTTGTACTCAACATCTGAAAAACTGGGATGCATGGGGGCCACGCTGTGCTGCCCCTGCCAGGGATGGCAGGGCCAAAGCGTGGCAGAAGCTGGGAATTTTCCTGCATCCCACAGTGAGTCAGCAAGATGGTATTAAAAACCAGCACAATCCAGGGTGATTATCTGCTGTAATCTAGTGGCTGCGTGGAGGCTCTAAACCGTTCCTGCCCACACCCTGGCACCATGTGGGGTGGGCTGGTGAAGACCAAAAATGAGCTCCTTAAAGCACTGTGGGGCTTCCCTCTCTGCTGCTTTTACCTGCCACCTTCCCACACCAGACTTCCCAAATCCCCCCAAGGATGGCCAACCCTGCAAGGACCCTGCTCCCAGCTCAGCAGAGGCAGCTGCAAAGCAGAGTGGCACACCTGCCTTCCTGCCTGGAGCTCCAAAGTGCCCGGTTTCAGCCCCCAAAGCAGGCTGACATGCTCTCAGCCCCCAGCCCTTGCCTATCCTGTACAAGGCCCTGAGGGATGGGCACCATCCCACTGACTGGCAGAGGTGGATACACCATGCTCTGTGCCCTGCAGATGCCGAGGCCTGGGCTGCCCTGTATACAGCACACTATATAATCCATAGGGGAGACAGCTCTTTGGCACCCCCAGCAGTTACCTGGTCAGCCCCAAAATCTCAGCAGCCCCTACACTAGCCCTGCTCAGCTCAGCTGCTCCGTGTCAGGCAAGAGTTATCCAACTTCTGACCTACTTCTGCGTTGTGTTTCCCCCCCTTCCTGCTCCTGCCCTCAGTCCCCAATTAAATCTGTGTGAGATTTCCTCAATTATCCCCTTCCTGCTAATAGATGTGGAAAGAGGATGCCATAACAATGTATTCCCCTGGCAATGGTTCAAAATACAGCTCAGAATTACCGTTGAGGAGTGCAGGATGTAGGAATATTTTAATTAAACATAAACGTATAGAAACGAGCAGTTACATTTAAGAAAGCTGATCTTGTGCTGCCACCACAATACTTAATCTCTCAGCCACGCAGTGAGAATCCTCGTGCTCCTCTTTAATTGACAGGCCAATAAATCAGCACTAATCTTCCCCTTCTGTGTAGCTGTGCCTGCTGATGTTCAGCTGAGGTTCAGCTGCTCTGCAACACAGCAACACTCAACTGGCACAACCTAAGCAGCACCATGCACGGGAATCCTGCCTGGAAAACACTCCAGGCAAAGCATCCCGATGCTTGAAACAGACACAGACCTAGAACAGAACTTGGAAGGGGGAGCTGAGCAATAAAAACCTGTGTCTGGGAATTTTTGCAGGAGAAGTTTATATGTATTCTTGGAAAAACGAGGAGCAGAAACAGAGAAGTCCCCTTTGAAGGCATGAAGATATTCTGATAGGCACCTGCAATTCTGGATGAATACAGAGGTAATTTGAACACGATTTCTAAATGAGACAAGAACAGTCTGTGAGGAACAGGGAATGAGCAGTGCCTGGGAATTGCTTTGCCCATTACAGAAGGCATCACGTTTTTATTCAACTCTATAGGCCCCTTTCGACTCATCCCAGGAAAGTATTGGGAGAAAAGAAATTGCAAATCTTCATAAAAAGGAGGCTTTAATCCAAGGGAAACTACATCTGCACACCTACAACTGCATTTCCCATACCTGAGCTCCTACTTTATCTCCTCTTTTTACCCAAAACTGTATCTGGGGCAAGAAATGCTACGTAGTCTGGCAATTAATCACATCACTGCAAAGGGAGCTCAGGGTAGTGATATCACAAAAGAAAGAAACAAGTTTATTTTAAGCCTGGTGCTGAGTAACTTGTAGCACATTCAAGGAAGCCAGACCACATCCCTGCTGCAAACACCCAGTAAATTCACTGGCAGAGAGTCCCTAAATACACAGCAAATAACTAGTGGGAGATCTCCAAATTATTTAGGGCACTGCAGTGCTGGATGAGGCTGAAATGAAAACAGATGGAGGCTTAAGCCAAGATAGCATCTCTGTGTGAGATGTGAACCCATCTCTCACAGCAAGGAACAGACAGGCTACCTCAGAATCCCAGGAGACCCCAGCAACAACCAGGCTTCCTCCATGCTGGAGATGGGCTGAGCAGGGGAAGGAAAGAGAACATTTGTTAACTGTTCTCCAGTACTTCTTCATGCTCTGTGTGGCACCTGCATGTTAAAAATTATTAACACCCCTGGGAACACAGTACCCTCTCTCAAAACCCCTGCCCCTCTATCCACAAGGAAGGAAGGAACTCCTGTCCCACTGAAATGACAAGCAGCACTGCTCTGCTTGTCTCTGGAAAACACACTTCTTCTAAATCTCTCTTGAGAGGCTCTAAGCAAAAAGCTGCAGCTTCCCCTCTCGCTGCTGTTTGCTGTATTTACACCAAAGGCCCTCGTTTCCACCTTACTGCACATGTACTGAAGCTATTTTTGGCCATGAGTGACGTGGCTTTGTTTGCATAACTGGGTTCCCACCTCATGATCTGCCGCTCTAATAGTTTGCAAAATAATAGCTGGAAAACGTCTGATTCCCAAAGAAGTGCCTGTAAAGTTCAGCTTGCCTTTATCTTAAGTCTGAAAGAAAGAGAAGAAAAAAGGGAAGAAAAAAGCCTTTCTGCAGCATCACTTATTAAATGCTTCAGCAAGATGTAAAGCAAATTATTTAGTGATGAGCAGCTGGAATGAGGGGATTTAATGCTGCCCTGGTTTGGGTGAAAGGGTATCAAACCAGAAATGACAACCCCACACTCACACAGTGGAGCTTTAAACACTCCAGCCAGACCCACTGCAGCCCTGATTTGTAACAACTCACGTCGACCCAAAATATCATCCGCAGGAAATGCAAACTTATCACTGATGGTTAAAAACAAAAGCTGAGCTCAAAATAGCAGCGTTTCAGATGAGGCAAATACATCGGTTGGACTATTCTCAACTGTCAGAGCTGAGCTGCAATCACAGATCTCTCTTGAGGAATATCTGGTGTTTGTCCAGGGTTAAAAATAAAAGTGAGATATCTCAGAAGGGAAGGAGATGACCCTAATAAAGAATGTATGGAAATGAATTGTGTGTACAGAAGGATCCAACTGCTGATTCTTCTTGTCCAGTCCCCAGCTACTGGCAAAAGATGGACAAAATCCCTTTCTACAAGAACTGTCACTGCAAAACGCTGTGGTGGTTTGGACACTGTCCTAATTAGCACAGCTGACTGAGCCAGGAGAATTGGCCATTTCTGGTTTAGCACATCTTCTTTTGAAAGTACCGGTGCTTCAGGTTCTCACTTCCCTCCCAGGATGGTGCTGCCTGAACCAGAACTTCACATTTGGGCAGCATTATTGCTCTGTTTTACTGGTGACATCTCCCATCACCATCTTCCTCCCTCATCCATCACCCTCACCCACCCCTGCACACAACCTTAGAAGGCCTTGAGGCATTTCACTTTTCATCTCACATACTCACTGGCTGCAGGGAAGTCACAGATTAATGAACATGTGGACTCCATGATTAATGTGAAGCCACACAAGACCACAAGCAGCTCAGTACCCCACAAACCCAGCTGCAGCAAAGAGCAGGGACAGAGGCTGTGGTGGGGAACAGCTCTCCCTCCGCATCTCTAGAAGAAATTTCTCACCTGCAGGAATCACAGAGCTGCCAGAGAGGGGAGGAGAGTCCAGAAACACCTTTCTTACCCTGCACTGGCAGAGCACATCGTGGCAGCTCCGCTCACAGCCGGCTGTGCTGGATTTCAGCAGGAATCCCAGAGCAAGCACCAAGCACTGCAGTCACAGGGCACACACCTGCCAGCACACTGTGCAGCAGGGCTGATGGAAACAAAGCAACACAGCTGTTCACTAAACACTGCATTAGTTTCTGAACCATCCCATGGAGCTGCTGTGGGGACAGGAGCCTCCCAGTGCCGAGCCCAGGCCTGTCCTACTCAGACAGTGGGAATCTCCAGAGGTGCTGGAGCCAGCAGTGGCACCCACAGATGAACAACTGGGAGTCACCACTCCAAAGACAAAGGCAATCCTACCAGACAGCTTCTGTCAGCATCACCCTGTGCTGTTCCAGGAACACACAGCACTGCCAAGGCACCTCGGTGCATCACTGCCACAGCAAAGGCTCAGAACACTTTAATTCACCTGTGTCTCTTTGTTTCCCTGCTTCCTAGAGGATGACACCCGACTGCAGCCTGTTTAGGAGCCTGAAAGACAACTGCAACAAGACAGCCCTGTGGCTGCTTGGCAGCGAGCTGCTCGTTATTCAGCTCAGCCCTCTCCTCAGCACTACACTGACGCTGATCTGACACACCCACATCTGAACATCTCAGAGACACCAAGTACCCCCCCAGCGCACAAGGCCCCTTCAGAAGACAGACAGATCACTGCCTGGCTGCCATGGGGCTTGTTTGTTTCTCCAGGCAAGGCTAAACTCACCCAGAAATTTGGAAATGTGTCAAGAGGCAGGGCTGAGGAGCACCCATCACACAAAGGGCAGCAGTGGAGTTATTTCTGCTTTTAGATATAAGTCCTTGTATGAGGAGCAGTGTAAAAGGAAATCATTCCACAGTGACTCATCTCTCTTGGAGGAACCTGCTTCCTGGGCATCCACTCCAGCTGCAGTTTACAGCAGCCCTTTGCTGGCTTGCAGCAATTGCTTTGCTTTCCTTTCTCTCACCAAATCCTACACAGCATCCCTAGGGAGAAACCCTACATGGGACACCAGCACAAGGAGCAACAGCAGCCAAGGAGAATTGCAAAGACAACTCTTTCTCAGATTGCAAACTGACAGGAAAACACAGCTTGACCTGGGAAGTGACTGGTGCCCAAGCAGCTCTCCACATTCAGCCTAAGTTAAGACAACTGCTGAGGGCAAGGGTGGCTCAGGGCCAGTGGCCAAAGACCCTTCCAAAGGTGGTCCCCAATGGCTCCACATGCCCAACATGGGGTGATGTCTCTGCTGCTGGCTCACAGCAGTTCAGTCCCTGCAGCCTTCCCACCTCCTGCTGATGCACAGGGTGGCCAAATGGGATTTCATACTGTAACAGCAGCACCAGCTGTTATTCCATCTCTCTCCCAGTTGCACAGGAGTGCCACTGCTGACCCCATCACAGCAGAGCTACCATGAAATGTCTATTCTGGCTCAGATAAGACTGATCTCTCAAGGATTTTGGACAACAGGATAATGCATTTCCCTAGATATTAGAGACTGAGATTTATTAGGGGAATTTTTCTCTATATTCTGTGCAGTCCATTAAGAAATGAAGTTTTTACTGACTAACGAGGAGCTCACTGCAGGCCATGTGACTGCATTAATATAATACCCAAGTTGCCTTTGCAGCCTCTTATCCTCTTAATTTTATACTCCTCATTGTCCAAGTACAAGCACAGTGTTGGGTCAACATCCCAAGCTTAATACAGGTATGAAAACCTCTGTTAATTCTGCAGGACAAAAACAGGGACAAAGTTAGACCCTTTATTCCTCCCTGTGGTAAAAGAGGCAGCTTGTTACCAAATCCTACTTCAGCTTCTTCCTTTCAAAGCACAGAGCAAAACCCAGCCAAAGCAGCTGCACCTTCCCTGCAAGCCCCAAATTTTCACATGGCACATCAGAGCAGCGGGGCCAGGTTTTTATGAACCTGTGTTTGGGTTTTATGAACTTATCCCATCTCCACACTGCACCAGGTTCATCAGATTAGACCAGGCTGGGGAGAGCAGCACAGGGGACGGTCCTGGATGTTCGCTGCAGGTTGTCAATGGAAACAAACCAAGTGACAAACCAAGTGCTTTGGACACGTGGGATCACACACAGCTCCAGCACCACAGGAGCAGGCCAGTCCTGCCACCTCTCCCCCCACAGGATGCCAAGGGGAATTGCCCTTGGCCATGTCAGGCTGACAGTGCAGTGAAGCACTCTGAGGACAAGGAGTCACACACACGGCCAACACTTCCCCTTCCTCCCTTGATGCACTTCTGGATACATCACCTACCCAGGGACCAGAGGCTTCAGCAACACTGCTGTGATGTATCTCAAACCTGATGCACCTCAGAACCACATCTCAGCAGCTACAGAAGAGACTCTGAAGCTATGATCTATGCTTTTGCCTTTCCCTCCCAAATTTAGCTCCTTTCCAGCTAAATACTGGTGACACTGCAGTGGCCTCGAATCACAGACGCAGCCAGAGCTTAGGAAGCACCACAAAAGCATTTGTTCCAATATTTACTCAGAGATTTTTCATGCTACACCTACCACGAACTTTAGTTTATTGAGAACATAGTGCACTGGGGAAGGGCAAACCACAGAGTATATACTGCTGCCAAGCAAAATGTCATTAAGGTTTTAGCAATGCAACACAAATTGAGTTTACATTAAAGCTTCTTTTGTATAAACCGTATCCCAGAGTGAAGCACAGTGACAGAGCTGAGTAATGAGTTGAAGCAGAGCAATCAAGGTGGAACTACTGAGCAATAGGAAAAAGGAGCCATTCCAAACTGCTATTTAAAGTTAGGTTGAGAGCTTCATTTGAACTACAGAAGAGGTGATTATGTACAGTCACCATCACACACATTTAATACCACGTAGGATGCAGTACCTACCACCTGCAGTTGCACAGAAGACACCCCAAGGTTCAACTGCACTATAAAAACCATCATGATCTGGAAGCTGAAATTCTTCTTAAAATAGAATTAGACATAACTGCTGAAGAGCTGAAAACCTCTTCTAAATCTGTAACTTCAAATCTCTCTCTTGTGCTACCCAGCACATAAACCCACAAGTAAAGTTCAGCATTTTGTCATTTCCAACCCCTCTTTCCTGTCAGGATCCACACTGCCTGTCCGGCCCCAGGAGAGCTGGAAAACACCTGTGTTATGGCACTGCTGGTGCAACTCTGAAGTGATCAAGGCTTCTGTGCCCCCAGCCCTGCTCTGTACAAAACCACAGCACTTTTAAATGCTGTTTCCAAACAAGCAGAGCCTGGTAAGTTTGGAAGAACCACTCAGCTCTGGTTCTAGGCATCCCTGCTTGGCATTAACAGTCATCCCAGTCCCCAGGGAGCAGGTTCAAAGCACGGCCCGTTCATGCGAAATGGATGCAAATGGGCTGAGGGCTGACCTGGAGTTCACACACTCATTCACAGTGCTCTTCGTGCTCTGACCAGCTCATAAATCAAATCACATCAGACACAGCAGAGCTCAGGTGCTTAAAAGGCTGCAGTGCTGCAAACCCCCCCAGCTGGGGGACCCTTGCTGGGCTCTCCCCACGCAGACAGATGGGGCTGGATCACTGCACTGAGAGCTCTGAGGCTTCCACACAGGGCCACCAGCACCTGTCAGCCTGCACTGAGCCCCTGCCTCCTCCTCCAGTGAGCAAGCCCATTTTTATTTATTTTAACAACCGTGCACAGAAGACAGTTCTTCAGAACTTGAAAAAAAAACATTTATAAATGTCTAAGAGTGGCTTCATGAGGGGAAAAAAAACTACATAAAGATTTCAGAGCACTGCTAAGTGGAGTAACATAATAAGTTTATCAAGATATAAAACAACCCTCCCCAAAATACACAGCTCAGACATACCCTGCCAGCAGAAGTACTCAATGTTTAAGATGAGGGAAGAGGGATTCAAAGAGGATGTGTTTTCCTGGCAGCCCTCCATACGTGCATATAAACCTCTCGTAGCAGCACACTGATATTTAAACTAATTAGCACCAGGAAAGCCACGGGACTGTGCTTTTCTCTCAGCCTATTCACAGGGACAGGAGGACTCCAAAATGCCTGTGATTACATCCCACTCACGTAGCAGGATGCTGCAGTCCACGAGCCCCAGCACACCCCCTTCCTCCCCAAGTACAAGGCAAGAGAAACACGGTGCAGGACACATTGCAAGGAGGAAAAAAAATCTCCCCACTACCCAAAATGCCCACTCAGCATTATGTGAGAGGATAAAAATAGCAAGCAGCAGAGCTGGCCCTGAATATCAAGCAGCATTCCCTGTTCATTGCAGCACAATGTGAGCAAGAGAGAACCCAAATCAACTTCCCCTTCACTCTGTTCTCCTGCAGGCTGCACGTTGTCTGAATTTCCTATTCCTCATAAACACCCGGTGGGGAATTAGCTCATGGGAGCTGCAGACTCACACATCCACCATCATTGCAATGGCAACCCCCCACCAGCCTCTGGAAACAGCTCCTGACTTCCAGAGGAGAAAGGACAGGCTGGGGGGGTGGGTTTTGTGAATATTCAACACCTCTGCACAGCAGGCCTGCCTATTATTAGTATAGGGGATGTCAAAGAAGCTGGCTCTCATGCAAAGTTTCCATTCTAGCTAATTAACAGTGGCTTCCTCCAGCATATAAATTTGGGCTTTAGTCCTTTGTACAATAGCATGCAGGGCAGCAAGGGAGGAAAGGAGCAGAGAACAGGAATGCTACAGTCATCTTTGGGAACTTAAAGGCTGAGAATCAAATCTCTCATCATGGAGGGAGAACCAACACACATCTCCACACATTGATGGTTCCCATTTTAGGAAGGGCTGAGTCTCCCAGAGTACCATCCCCACCTGGAGCAGCATCGGCTTACGGAGAGAGCTGACACCTTCACCTGGGAGCAACAAGTCCCTTCTTGATAGGAAGCAGCAGAGGCCATGGGTCAGTATGAAGCCAGTCCAGGATGGGACTGTCATCCTCTGCTTCTATCACCCAGACCACAAAACATCTCCCAGCACTGCTCTGGGGCTGGAGAAAGTAACTCACTGCTGCCCTTGTCCGTGGTCCCCAGGGATCAGCCACGTCCCAGCTGGCAGGACCTGCCTGAGGGTAAATCAGATGCTGAGGGCCATGGCAGAGCCAGGGCAGCCTTCCAGGTTCCTCTGGGATCTCAGCAAAGCCTGCCCTTTGGGGTACCTTGAGGTTTTGATTGTGCCAAACTGCTCCCATAAAAGCAAAGGCTCTGAGTGACCTAAGTGCTAAACCAAAGTGCTCTGCACATAAACCCATTCAACGCAGAGTTTTCTCCAGGCTGAAAAGTGTACTCTGGAAAGAAAATAAAATACTGAAAGCTTTCAGAAGTCAACTCAGTCTGACCCTCTTTAGTTTTTACCTGCTTCTTTAAATTAGGAGAAAAATAAAAAATAATTGTATGGCTTTACACGTACCACCCTCTAGTGCTTCAGTTTTCTTACTCCTCCTACAAAGTGGGAACAATGAACCACACCTACTCCACAGAAAACTTCTAAAGCTTGTGCCCAGACTTGCAGACCCTTTGGTTAAGAGAAGAGAGCCACAAACAGCATGGAAAAGCACAGGTTTGTGCATCATACATGCACTCCCAGGATGAAAATCAGATGGAGACACTTGTCCTTCTCTCCTCTCCTTGCAACTGCATTTTGCCATCCCTGCTCTTTTACGGTGCAGTCAGCTGTAAAATGAGGGACACTGATAACAGATGTGACAAACCATAGAGGATGGTCTGACAAGGGGATTCCTCCTTGGGCTTAGGATCAGCCCCTCAGCCCAGACTTCTAGGTCAGCAGGTAGTTAAGAGGTGCCATTTCTAACTCACACATACAACTCTAAAATTAAAAAAAAAAGAAAAAAAAAGAATAAAAAAGAAAGAAGAGGGGAATGTTCTTGCCAAAATCTGCACACTGTGCAGAGCAAAGGACAAGCAGCCTCTGAGGGTTCACAAAGCAGCTGCTCATCAACAGCTTTGGAGTTTCGAAGGCCATGCAGTGATACCAATGTACCAGTGCTCTTCTGGCACAACCACTCTCAGCCCTCTGAGGGTCAGGATGGCCCTGGTGCCCCTAAGACAAGTCTGATGCTTTGCCAGTCTCGTCTTGCTCTCCCCACACCTCACACACTCCCATCCAAGAAGGAAATAAGGCACGGTTTCTGCAGAAGCCTGGCCTCTGCTTTGGAAGTATAAATCACCCCTTTCTGCACTAGCTCTGCCACCTGGCTGGTGTCAGCTGTCAATGAAGGCACCTGACAAGAGACACAGCCAAGCCCACAAGTCTTAACTCAAATTTATAAATCTTGCCAGAGTACAAATTTCTTTCTGGCAAAGAGATGATTTACAGACCTGCAGATCTTCACTGAGCTTGGGGCAGAGGCGACAGATGAGTTTTCCAGCACTGCTGTTGTGAGCCACTTTTAGAGATCCTGCTCTTGCAGCACTTGCAGAGTACCCCTGATTTATAAACTCCAGCACAGGTTTCACACCTGCCTGTTTGCCATAATTCAGGCTGAGCAACAAGCTGCCTACTGGTAGCTCTGAACAAGTCTCCCCAAGCCCAGTCCTCTGTCCCAGTGGGGCGCAGACCTTTGGTGTGGCCGTGTCTGAACCCAACACCACCCTCAGATCTCTGTGCTTGTGAGAAGCTCATTTCCCCTTCCAGCTCTATATCTTTCCTAGAGACCAGCACTGGAGAAGCAGAGTTTCTTAGCTAACCCTTCCCAAACTTCAGCAGGGCTTTTGGTTTGCCGAGGTTTCAGTTTTCCACTGGCTCTCTGAGGGTCTCTGATACCAGGCTCTGCATGCAACCAGAAACAGCTCAGGACACGGACAGCTATGAAAGCTGCAAAGACTCCTCTTCAGAGATTAATAAAGTGATTAAAGTAGACCAAATCTATCCATGCACTGGTCAGTACCAGATTCTGAACATGTAAACAGTTAATAAATAGCAGACCTGATGACATTCCAAGGTAAGACCTGCACGCTGTACAGCAGGATACTTCACTGCTGTACTGCTCTGCAGTCACCTGCCTCTGTCACGGCCCCAAGGACAAACAGTTTCATTGGATCTGAATCTGTCTTCCAGGACCTTAGGTGATCCAAGATTTGGATGTTCAGCTTGTCTAAAACCAAGACAGCCTTCCCGAGCTGAAAGAAGCAGTTCATGTCTGGGAAGCAAGGTAAGACCCAAAGGGAAAGGAGAGAAAAGGAAGGGCTGAACTCCTTGTCTATCTGTCCCTCTGGCTTTTATCTCAGCCCACAAAAAAATCAGGAAAGAAAACAGCAGTGATGCAAGATGGCATCCCAGAAAGGCACAAGTGACTGAAAAAACAGTGGTCCATCCCTGCACATGTTCCCTGGAAGCCAACACCCAACCCAAGGATGGAGAAGTCAGTCTCATTTATTGCCAACTTACTGCTTGTGTGATGGACAAACAGGCACAGAGGCCAGGTCCTCCCTGGAAATCCCATTTCAGGAAGGCAGTTCATCAGATATCCAAGGGAAAACGAATACAATAAAGGTCTGGTAAGAAGGACAGTAGTGGGGCGGGAAAGAGCCACAGAGACACAACCACAGGTCAGTCCCCCCTCTTGATTCCAGCAGGGAAATTCCTGGCTCCCAGATCATCCTGTGTTTGTCTGTCCTAGCAGAACAAAAAGGGCAAAAATTCTTCTGCCATACTCACTAGAAAACTCTCCTTACACTACACTGCAAGCTAGAAAATCTACTGGTTTTGGGCTATGTTGGGTAGCAGTGGAACCAGACTCACAAATACTACACATCCAAAACAAGACCATGGAATAGCCAAGGTCTCCAGACCTCAAACTCATGGCACAGCAGAAAAACCAAGCCCCACCCAAGCAAGGAAACGTATCAGACAAATTATACAATCTTTGCCATATTTTCTAAATTTTTCCCCGAAAAAGATGAGAACATCCCCAGGCCCACAACAGCTTTTACTTCCCCTGCTAGAAGCATCATTCACAGAAAAAGAACAAAGTGGATTCTGGCTCTATTTGCAAAACACTTTGGGAAAGAATCAGTGACATGAATTTGTCACTGAGATGGTGCTGGGGGCAGTACCAAACTCAAAGGGCACACAACTAAAAAGAGAAGGGAAAAAACAAATCCAGCAAAACCATGGAGCAGATCTAAAGGTGATGTGGAACATCATCTGCAAGGGACATTCAGCCATAGGAAATGGAGGCTCAGTGCCTCCATCAGACCAGAAAGCTTCGAACACACATTGAAGGGAAGCTAATTCAGGGGAAAGCACGATACACCTGTTCTTTTACTGCCACCAAATAACTCTAATAACAAAAACATCCCCGTGTGTGGCCGGAGGAACCCCGGCCTGAGGGAGCTGTTAGCAAAGCAGATTGTTAGTGTGCCAGGCTGAACACACAGCAGGTGAATCCCACCCCGGAGACAGGCAGAGGCACGTCCCACCCTGCAGCTTACCCTACTGATCTGCAGCTTCTCAGCTCCAGGCTTGAAGAGGTTCCACCGACGGCCACCGTTCCTGCAGTTCCCGCGCACCTTCAGAGTCTTTGAAGCCTGTTCGTTCTCAGCTGCCAGGAGAAAATCCACAGGAAGGGGGGAGAAAAAAGGAATGACAAAAGATAAATGCTGTGCTTTAGCTCAGGCTGGGGGCGGAGGCTGTTCTTTTAAATGAAAGAAACAAAATTGTTTGCAAGAGACTCATTCAACCTCTCCTTTAGAAAAAGAGAGCAGAGGGTATATTTAGGTGCTTTATTCAGTGCTCTGGGGATACAAGAGAAATAGTGCAGCTTGGATACTACAAAAACACAGGCACAAGAGAGCAGAGCCTGGAGCCACATCCCGAGGTGGGGTCGGACAGGCTGGGTGTGGAGCCAGGATGCTCCCCCAGGAGCTCCAGGAAGCAGGAGACCCCCATCTGCACACACAGGGAGACAGCTCCCTGGCCACCACTGACACCAGCAACTCTGCAGCAGGACCTGCAGAATTTCCAGCTGGACAATCACTGTGGTCTGTATGATGCCAGGCCTTGGAGAAGGAACAGCTCCTCAAATTTACAGAAAACAAAAATGGAAAAGGCCAAAAACGCTTGGTTTTTTAAGGAAACTGGGCTAGTTCTCACCCCAAGCGTTTCAGGCCGGCCCCTCACAGATGCAGTGATGCAGTTCTGCTCTAGCTTTAAGCAAGCAATACCACACACCAAACCTCAGCCTGGCCCTGCAGATGGCACGTACCCAGGCACAAAGCAGCTTGCAAAGGAGAGGCAAATGAGCTCTACTTTTTCAGTCAACCCAAATTTTCATCTCCCCATCCTATCCCTCTCTCTTTTTGAGGTGAGGCTGTGTGAGACCAGAGTCTTTCCCTCCCACAATCAGCAAGTGATTTTAATCCTTTCTTCCATCAGGCTTCCATCTGGCCTGGAGGCACAGGCACTGGAAGGAAGGACACAGAGCTGGGCACAGCACCTGCCCCCCAGCACAGCACAGCTACGTGTGGGCCAGGCAGGGCACGTGTATGTGTGCACACAGACCCCCACGAGTGTTCCCAACCCTGGAGCCTGGTCATCCCTCTCATGGAGAAAGGCATCTACAGAGAACAGCCACATTCTGGAATTCTTGCCTAAAAGATGCACAGTGCTGAGTTTCTATTTCTTCATGTACCTCTAACCCAGGCAGAACTTTCAGACCAGGATAAATGGTCCCAGGCTTTGGGAGAGTGGAGACCCCCAAACCAGCCAGGCTGGGGTCCTGCTGTGCCCAGGACTGGGAGCAGCAGAGCAGGGGCCCTGCTGCAGGCTGGGTGAGCAGCAATCCTGATTTCCTTCCAGCGTTGCTGGGAGAGAGATTGCACTGAGACCTATTTCCTGAACGCTGATGCTGATGCAGGCAGCCTGCTGCTATTTTTAGCAACACACACTTCACTTTAGAGGCTCAGGGAGAGCCAGGCTGCAGCACGATGCCGATTATAGCAGGAGGCTGCTCCGGCTGCAGCGCCCACGGGGCGGGGAGTGGCCCCTGGAGCAGCGGCAAGCACGGGAACGCTCCCGTCGAGTCGTGTGGGACCGCCCGTGTGCCAGCACCGTGGGCACCCCCACGGCACAGCCAGCAATCCACACAAGAGGCAGCCAATTTGCCTTGTCCTTCCTAGTTGTTCTCAACCCTGATGTGCTGCCACCATCCATCAACTGCTCGGATCCCCGGCGTGCTCCCGAGCGATGCCAGCACGGTCTGGCAGCACTCCCGTGCTTGCCCATTGCTAAATCACAGGATTCTTCATGCCAGCAGTATCCCTTCAGGAAATCATCTCCTTACTCTAATTATCAATCTTTTTAATTAGGAGGTTCAAAAATGATGTCATCTATTCTACCACCAGCCAATTTACCTGCCAACACAAGACCCTGCCAGCAAACACATTCCGTGGTGCTCTCTCTAGCATCGTGAGCAGGACAAATGCAGAGGACAGCTCATCACAGTCTCTGGCTCATGAGATTCCCTTCTTGATGAAAAAAAATACCCAAGCACAAGAGGAGAAAGAACTCCTGCCTTCTTGTTGTATTTCCAAACAAACATGAGACTTGAGCTGGGATCTCAGTACCCATCACCACTCACCACCTCCAAACGACGAGGACTCATGACACAGGATTCCAAGAGGACAGAGAAATCTACCAAACATAAACTTACACAGAAGTTGCTGAACAGCTCTTAGACCTTACGTGCCTACCTGTTCATCTTCTCATAACCAAATTACAGGGACTGTGTTCAGACACAGTAAAGAGAGAAAGCCTTATTTCCTAAACCCACTGTACACAGAGAGACCTTATTAGCCAGCAAGGAACTCCTCAGCAAGGGGCTATGGGAGCTCCCTCACCCGGTGCCAGGGGTGTGAGGAGCCACAGTGCTGACTCTTGCAGCCCTCCCGCCCTCGGCTGGCTCTGCAGGAGGGGTGGCCCCGCGGAGTACTCACCGCGCCTCCGCAGCAGGTGCTGCATGCGCCCGCCCAGCTGGTCCAGCCCCATCGGCGTGCTCTGCGACAGCGGCTCCGAGCGGCACCTCTCCACCAGCACCTTGAACGGGGGCGCCCGTGGGGACGGCTGAGCAGGATGGGACACTGGCTGCCAAGAGAAGGGTCAGAGGAGAATTTTACCCGTGAGTCAAACTTCAGGCAAAGCAATCCCAGAACACAGGACAATACACAGAATTTCCAGGATAGAGCACACCCCGCACTGTCCGCTGCAATGTGCCCCCGCTGCACGTCTGACTGTGAGATGGAGACCTGCTGCTCTGGTGCTGCAGCCCCCAGTGCCCCCACTGCAGGGGGCTCAGCCCTGGGACACAGCAGTGTTTGAGTCCAACAACTCCCAGCGGCACTGAGCGACCAAGGCACTTCTGGCAGTAACACTGATGGAGATGTCTGCTTCCTGCACAGCGTCTGGGCTACTCTCACATTCCCAGCTCCCAGCAGGAGCACACACAGGAGGGAATTAGCTGGTGCTGAGGACGCAGGACTAGCTAAAACATCTGCGGTTGGCTTCAAAATGTGCAACGTGGGCTGGCTGCTTGCTAAGGGACAGCAAACAGCAGCCAAGGACATAAACTGGTTGGCAGGATGGGGCCTCACCCACCAGCCCCACCAGAGCAAACCAGGCCAGGTCTGGAGATGGTGGCCAGGGTCAGCCAGACTTCAGATCATCAGGCAGGTCCCAGGTGAAGCTGGTGAGTCACTTACAGGTCAGGAGCAGGCCCAGGAGGGGAATCTCTGCAGTTTCCTCTGACCATCCGTTACAGGGGCCACCAACCACACACCCCTCGAACGCCATGTTGTCTCTAATGTCTGTAGCACCCACCACAGCAACTGGTTTTGTCCCTTTTTCAGTTATTACAGTGTGCCTCATCTCCTGGGAGAACACACCTTACAGCCCTCGCCACGTTGCAGATGGTCCAAAAGCAAGGATGGGGTAAACCGCAGCACTTCAAAGAAAACTGGGACCTCCTTCTCTGAAAACACCCAGGTATGCTTTTAGCAAAACTGGACCAAATATTTTTCCTCAAAGACTCACAGAGGAAAGCTGGAGTTATCACAGCAGTTTCTCTGGAGCTAACTGATGACATCAGCTAACGAGACACGTTACTGGTCTGTCAAATATTACTTGCATGACTAAAATAGTTCCAGCTGATGGAAGCACCCATAGTGGTCAAATATCCCAGCTGTACCTTAACAGTTGGTAACATTAACCCAAAGAATTAGCATACAGAGCTAACTGGACAAAAATGGTGGAGGTTTCCTCACTCTAACTTTTATTATTCTGTTCCAGGAGGAAAAGTTCCAGAAAAAGACGACTGTACCGTGACATTTTGCAGAATGGAATGTCCTTTTTAAAAACATCACAATTCAAACTCCTGCTTTTCATTTTATTCTCTGTGACATGTGACACCGTGGAAGTGTTGTGTATAATCTCAGAGTCAAGAAATCAGAAGAAAAATCATTTGACAAAGGTCAGGAGAAGCAGACAGAAGGTGTTTCCTTCTGGGAGGCTTCTGCCCTCAATCAGGGACACGTCTGTCACACTTCCAGGGCCCTGCTAATAACTGGGTGCCTGGGAGGGTTTGGTGGATCTGTCTCAGGGCTCCAGCAGCCCGTTTGCGCTGATGGGCTGTTATTTTCATTTAAAGCAGACAGGCTGTAATTACCCCAAAGGCACAGTGGGAAACTGTGGATGAATTAAGGCTCCATCTCCCGTTGCCTGCTCCCAGCACTGTACCCAGTCACCCAGGACACTCCTCTGGGCTGGGGAACAGCTGGCAGGAGGTAAAAGCCAAAGAAAACCTTCCATCCAGGGAAG
Organism: Myiotriccus ornatus; assembly: GCA_036023395.1. Lineage (NCBI taxonomy): Eukaryota > Metazoa > Chordata > Aves > Passeriformes > Tyrannidae > Myiotriccus > Myiotriccus ornatus. Next base: position 18,488,346 of record JAYRBT010000156.1, read on the forward strand.
TTTTTCACACACAGTCCCTTTGGCACACAGACCCAGAGGTCCCCATTCCCATCACTACTCTGATGGTACCACAGAGGTGGCCTGTTGTAACTTTGGAGCCTGGGAGTGAGACACAACAAGTAAAACATGTGGAAATCTCAATTATCCACGTGTTCTGTGGCTGGTTATATATACATGCAAAGCCTATCAGCTTTGCAAACTCAACCTGCCTTTCTCTGACAATGCTAAAAATATGTTTCCAAAAAAAAAAAACCCTACCCCACTATAGATAGCACTAAATATAGGCTTTAATTCAAGATTTTCCTAGCACCTCATGGTTATTACGAATACAAAAATCTGAACAGCTTGGAGATAGGCTTTAGAGGTTTTGTCTTCTCTAAAAATAAGATGATTGTCAGACATAACCATATTAAAAGCCATAAATACCCCAAATCTTCATTCTGCAAGTAAATTGCACCTCGCTGCAGACAGGAATACAGTGCTCTTTTGGCAACAGCAGGATTTGGAAAGTAAAGTGCTGATTCTTAATTTGGAAGACTATAAAGTCTTTTTGTAAGCAGTAAACTGAGGAACTGAATGACCAGGAGATGAAGAGAGCTCTGATGATCAACTCTCCGAGACACCATTTCCTGGTCAGTGCCACTCAAGAGTGGGAGGGAAGGGATAAATCGACTCAGCAATCCCATCTCTGCAGCTGCTCCCAACACGTTCTGCAGCAGAGAGACAAGAAAAGAATCTCAAGCTAAAGGTCACTATGAACTTGCTGGGCATCTCCTGCAATTTCTTATCAAACACAGAAAAAGGAAAGTTGCTCTATCTTTCTCTGGTGAAAAGGCACTTGCAGCTGCACTAAAGCAAAACCCCAAACCTGTGGGAGGATCTGAGATATGCCCCAGCTATCAGACAGCAGATCTGCAAACCCATCCTCTGGCATGTGCACACTCAGGCAAGTCAGTAGTCCTGTGCTTCCAGTCAGACCCACCGCACAGGGAGAGGCTCCCGCTTTCCCACACAGAGCACACAGGGCGGGAACCACAAAACCTATTAATGCCCTGAAAGCACCGACCCTGCCCCGGCCTCTGGGCCACTCAGAGCAGCATCACACTCCTCAGCAGGCAGCACAGGGACAGGTTGGCTCCTAAGAGGGAAAAACTCAACAGCTGCTCAAGAGAAGCATCTGTTGTGATGCTGAGGAGTGAGTTTGATCACACAGCCCCTCACAGAGCCCTGAATCCAAACTGTCTGGGAAACCTGGGCATCCCACTGGCCTGGCACCTCACCCTGTGCTTCACACACGGCTTGCACAGGATGGCAAGCCTGTAGAAACCTCACTGTCACACTTCTGGCAATCCTAATTCCCCCGGAGAACGGCCCCACAAACACACCTGGTGTCTGTGCGCAGCCACAACAGCCAAAAGCAAGCGGCAGCCTGCAGGCCTTCCGGAGATAAACCCCAAATCCTAAGGAAAAAGGGAAGGTTTGCTGTTCCGTAAAAATCTCTTATTTCACGAATAAGCCAGCAGAGGGCACAGAAAGACCGCGGTGAAACCCCTCTGCTCTGTCACTGCCAGGGTGACACGAGCCCCAAGGATGCACGGGGCTCAGTCCCGGGGGTGGCCCTGGGATGAGCAGGGACGATCTCTCTGCCACCAATAAATCTGACACTTGTTTCTGGGCCCTAAAAACTCTCAACTGAGACCTGAAATACGAATTCAGACGCATATTCTTGCAACCTTCCCTGCTGTCATTCCAAAGGAGGTATCAAATCCCCCCCAAACCTTGTCCAAGGACACTGTGTAGTTTGATACCCTGATACGGAGCTGGAACCGCAAACTAATCTACGTGGTACCAAAGCTTCCTTACGCCTCAACATCATCTCAAACTACTGCAAGTGACCCAGGACATTTCCTGGGGCTGTGCCTGACTCCCTGCAGCACCAGTCTCCCTGCTGGGATGCTTTAGAGGCAGGATGAGGATAATTCCCTTCAGTGGAGACGAGGAAAATGGAAATTTCTAGAGTTTGCAACTGTCCAAAACTTAGTAAAGCCTCTATCTCATCTTTTACTCCATTTCTCCTCTCTCTCAAAACAAGGAAGGCACTTTCATTCCAGAGATGCAGCAGTGTGAATGGAATAATTCATTTCCCATTAACAATCTATTTGACCATTCTTGTTCTTCCAATTCTTCAAAACATTTTATCGTCACTGTTTCACAAGTTCCAGGAGCACAGGAGAATTTGGGATGGGGTCTGAAAGCAGCTGTCAGGGGGACAGTTTGAGAAGTAAGTGGGTTCTACCTTTCTACAGCTGCTCTTATTAAATGCTGTTGCAATGCTATTTCCTTTACTAAGATCAAATCCTGCTCAGCTGTTACTTGCCCATAAAATCGGTCAGCTCCTGCCCAAAGACATTACAATTTTAAAAGGCAAGGCCAGGAAAGCAAGAAACAGGGGCATTAACTGCAGGAGAGTACAACTAAACAGATTTACTTACTGCCAGAACCAACATGCAGGTCCCCCACACGCCACTCCAGCACCCCTGGTGCTACACCAGCCTCAGCCCCTCACAGCAGCTCCTCACAGATTTGGGCAGGAGCCTCAGTGGGAACCAGTGCTTCTGTGCTTTTTGTGGGACAACGTGGAAGTTGTCTGGGAAATACTTTCTTCCCTACACTGCTCTCACACTGTAAAACTGCTGGGGAACTACAGCAGCTGGCCAGGCCAAGCCAAGCCACCCTGGCCTGGCAACACCTTCTCCCTGCTTGTGGTTGAGCATTTCCCTTGAAATACAAACCCTTCAGTTAATCAGAACAGCCTGGAGGCAGCAGGGCCAGCAACTGTCCTGGGGAACAGGTGCCAGCAAAAAGCTGGATTTAGCCCTAAAACAATAAGAGGCTGGAGTTTGCTGCCACTGTCACGCTCAGGCTGAAGTTCCTCCTCTTCCATGTTTATTTTTGGTCAAACGTTTCCGAGTGCCGCTCCCTGATGAGAGATAGGCGAGCAGATCCCCGGGGGATCACAGGTCAGTTGTTACTGGAGCTGCTGGAGGACTCTCCAGGTCTGCTCCCGTCCCAGAGCATCCTTCCTTTAGACTCAGTTTGACAGCTCTGGGTTCGCTGCTGCTGACAATGCATTTCCAAATCTGCAGGGCGAATTTCTGGGATGCAGAAGGTGTTTACAACCCAGGAGGGGGGCTCTCTGCTGTCCCTCCCACCCTCCCGCCCAGGGAGGAAGCGGCGGCAGCCCGGAGGTCGCGCTGCTATCGCCGCGCTCGAAGGGAGCGCGGGGGAGGTTTCCTGCCCAGTTATCTCAAGCACCACATTTGAGCTTCTTGGTAGTGTTTGTAACCTGCAACAGCTGAGCTGGGACTTGCAGCATCTCCTGTTCACACAGCTGAGCTGGGATTCTGCCCTGGGATCACATATGCAGCCACTGCCCTCAGCCAGTGGAGATGTGGCTGCCCTGGGAAAAGGGGACACTGTTCTCCTCTGCTCCACTCAATCCTTCCGTGCCTCTCTTTTCTTGCTTAGTCTCTGTGAAGGGATGTCAAACCACAGCCCTTTCAAGCTCCTCCTAAAAACATTTCTTCCAGAGACCACAAGAAGTGAGCAACCACTACTCGCCCCACCCCTGGAGTGCCTGGAATTACACACAGAACTGCCCGTAATTTGTTGTATTACACAAAACGGAGCAGAAAAACAAATCCAGGAATAACTAACAATGCTCCTGCCTGTTTTAGCTGGGAGTCAGAAGTTCAGATTTTTTCCCCCTGTCATTTCTAATCTGTTGCCAATTTTCAAACACTTCCCCTCTTGGCTCAGAAGCTACAGTGACCCCTTTTCCAACAGGGAACAGTGTCATCACCTCTGGAATATCTCTGGTCTCTCCAGGTCCAAGAGGAAAGGAAGAAGTTTTTCACATATTGACCCAATTTCCCTACCTAGCACCTTAAAAAAAAAAAAAAAGTCATCATTTCAGCCTCAGGTCATCAGAAGGGAACCAGCTGAGCTGATGACACTGGGTGCTGCCATGGTTCTTCCTCAATTCCACAACTGGCACAGAGTGACAGAGACTGGCACAGCCGATAGGACTGTGTTAGTGCTCGCAGTTTCTGCTCCACAGATACACTTGTGCAGGTGCTCAAGCGATGGGATCAGAGTTACAGGAGAGTCTGTCAACCTCAGGAGGTCTTTTCTCATGCCACACATCTCTCCCCTATCCACGGGACTTCTGAGGTTTCCCAGCATTAAGCTGGACAAGACAGATTTGTAACAACCGGAACCTATTGCAAAATATGATGTCCACTTAAATGTTCTGACAATTTTAAGGGCTTTGAAAGACTTGATTGTATCAAACAGAAATGTCCTGCCCTGATTAGAGCCACCACCACCGCCCACCTCTCATTCAGGGCTGGGTATTTACCATCCCAAAAGGAAACATTATTTTGTGTACAGACAGATGCAGGGCAGCCCTGACCAGGTCCCTCTTGGCATAGACGCACATTAAGAAGGTATTTTGATCATACTGTGCACCCAGATCCTTAGCAAGGCATTCCACTACAGGCTCAGCACAAACTACTGATGCCACACAACTTCCGACATGTTTGGAGCAGGGACAAAGCTCAGTAGATCTGCATCCAATAAACTCTTCAAGACGTGTTTTTATTTTTCTGTCCTTGCGCTCCATGCCAGGACCCTGACAGCCGTTCTGGATGCTGTGTTGTAACCAGCATCATCCAGTAAAAACCAAAACCTACCACCTCTACTATCATTTTAGGTAAGAAAACACAGGGGCCACGGTGCAATTGCTGAATGCTGTTTGTCCACAGCACACTTCAAAACTCTCCAATTGCCAAAACCACTCTTCTCAGGAGCTTCTACTTCAAATGCACTAAATGCAAAGAGGAAAAAAATTAAAGGTAGTGCCTACAAATAACTTCTGCTTCACCCTTTTCTAGAGGCACTGATACATGCCAATGGCCAAAGGGCTGCAGGAGAAGCAGCTCGGGAGGTTTAACCAAGACCTCAGGGATATACCAGGTAACTCAGACTGATATAAAAGCTGTGTCTACTGCCACCATCCACAGAACAATCTGCTGACCTGAAAAGCCCAACGAGGATGTACAAAAATGCTTTCCCGTACAAACCAGCTTCCTAAGATGTACAACAGTGTGGTCTCATTGCAGATATTACAGTAAAAGTTACTCATATTACCCAAAGTTACTCCTACCTTTCCGTTTTTGAGCCGCCCAGAGGAGACAATCCTGGAGACGTGCACTTGGAAGGGCCGGCACTCAGAGCTGCAGTTAAACCCTTCCACTCCTTCTGTGATCTCCACTGAGTTCTGTTCTACAAATGAAGTGGTTCCCCGCTTCCTAAAGCTGCCATCAGTCTGCTCCAAAACCTGCCTTTTCACCGTTGAACACTTCAAGAAAGTCACTACAGAGAAGTCAACGTCAGCAACTGCAGAACAGCCCAGGTCTGCAGCATCCAGGACATTCACAGGAAGATCTTGAGAAGGCAGCAAGTCCCTGCCCATGACCTGACTCTTCTCCAGAGTACTCACAGTGTCTTGAATCTCCTCAGTTGGGGTTGTCTCTGGAAGGTGGATCAGAGTCTCAGTCACTGCAGAAAAGTCGCCACTGGCAGCTGGAGAATGGCCCAAGTCCAGAGTATCCAGCTTATTCACAGGAAGATCTTGAGAAGGTGGCACATCCCTGCCCACAACCTGTGTCTTCTCTGGAGTACTGCCCGAGTCCTGAATCCCGAGCTCACCCCCAGACAAGTCTTGCAAAGGCAGCTCAGGATTTCTCAAGTCCTGATTACGCAGCTCTGCCTTTGAAAGCTCCTGAGCCGCTGCTGGAGATGGATCCATGTCTTTAGCAATCACTGGGGCACAAGCCACATCCTCAGTATCAAGTTTAGTCGGCGATGTCTGTGGAAGGTGGATCTGAGCCTCAGTCACTGCAGAAAAGTCACCATCAGGAGCTGGAGAACAGCCCAGGTCTGCAGCGTCCAGAGTATTGACAGCAAGATCCTGAGAAGGTAGCAGGTCCCTGCCCACAGCTCTCTCCAGGGTGCTGCCAGTGTCTTGAGTCCCCAGCTCACCTCCAGACAAGTCTTGCAAAGGCAGCTCAGGATTTCTTAACTCCTGAATATCCAGTTCTGCCTTTGAAAGCTCCTGAGCCACTGCTGGAGATGGATCCATGTCTTTAGCAACCACTGGAGCACAAGCCAGGTCCTCAGTATCAAGTTTAGTCGGCAGTGACAGCGGAGGGTGGATCTGAGCCTCAGTTTCTGCAAGGAAGTCACCACTGGCAGCTGGAGAATGGCCCAGGTCCACAGCATCTGGACTATTCCCAGGAAGATCCTGAGAAGGTGGCAGGTCCCTGCCCATGACCTGTGTCCTTTCTGAAGTACTGCCCAAGTCCTGAACTGTGTCAGTCAGAGTCGTCTGGGGAAGCTCAATCAGATCCTCAGAGGGGTCTTTGCTGTTTAACTCAGTGAAAGAGCTGCCTGCAAGCTCCGGCAGGTGGGAGAGGGATGGTTCTGGCGCAAAGGGAGAAGGTGATGTTCCATTAACCCTGTCATTCCTGCTGCCCAGGGCAGAGGAAGCAACGTCTTTGGACCCTTCCGTGGTTCTGCAGTGCTGCACGGGCTCCTTCCCCACCAAACTCTCAAAGCTCAGGTTCTCCCACGTGCCCGAATCCGGGGACTGCAGACACGCTCCCACCGTGCAGAAGGCCTTTGCGCTCTCGTTCTCGATAACCAAGCCCTCCCTGTGGGAGGCAACATCCGGCCTCCAGCCTCGAAAACTCCGCTGAGGCCTCTTCTCATCGGGGGAAAACGCCCTGGAGGAGCCTCGCAGCCTCCGAGCAGCCTCGGCCACGCTGCTCAGGAACCTCACAACCCCCCCGAAGTGAGTGGCCTTGGTGGCACCGTTGGATTTTTTCCGCTGGCTGGGATTCTCCTCACATCTCGTATCAAAGTCAAAATAAGAAGCAGAATGATCGGTTGTATTTTCTAAGTTCTGGAAATTGGTTTCAGGCCTTTGATCTAGAAGCTTTGAATTATCTTTGCTAGTTAATGAAATTCCTTTCAGATAGCCCCAGACATCAGAACTCCTTCCTCTCCTGCTCTCCTGTGGGAGCACAGCACACCTCTTTTGACTGTCCCCTTCTGCAACTGCAGGACTCCTAAGGTTTTCAAAATTCAAAGACTCGCTCTTTCTGGCTGCTATTCTGTGGCAGTTGCCATCATTATCCTCACTGTGTAATCTGACACTAATATCCCTGAGACATTTGCTTTCAGTGGCATCAAGTTCAGGAATGCTGATGTTCAGCTCTATGTCTTCAAAAGAGGAATCCAAATCCTCGATGTACCCTGCGTACGAGTGGCGGGAGGGCCTCCGACCGTCCCCCAGCTTCTTCACCCTGTACACAGCTCTCTGCCCGCTGGCAGGGGGCTCCTCCTCGGGGTCACACGCCACCTGCACTCTGGATGCTCTCAAATCCACGTTCTTGGGTGTCCTGGAGGACCTTCCCTTTTTTGACGACCGTACCCTCTCCATGAAGGATGGCTTTTTCAATTCCGGCACCTCAGAGGTCACTCCCAGCAGGATCATGGACTGAGGTCTGTCTTTACTCGTGGAGAGTCCTTTCCTTCGTCTGACGAAATTCCAGATCCGGTTGCCCCTGGTCGTCTTCTTATACCTGGGTGCCTCCTCCCGCTCGCTGGGGACCGCGTCGCTGGAGGTGCAGCGCTCGGCACCGCAGGCCTCCAGTGCATCCGTGCTCCCTTCCTCCATGTTTCCTTGGAAAACCCTGTTCGCATATCCATTGGGAACTGTCACGGGAGCAGTATGCTCTACAACTTCCATCGCCCTGGCTCGCAAACTGGGATCAGGGGTCACGGATGCATTGTCTTCAGATTGTTTTCTTCACAAGACTGAGGGGAAAAAAGAACAAAGGAATCAATTAGGAACAGAAAACTTTTTTAAGAGGCACATTTGTTAAAGCACCACAAGTCAAATCTCACCCCAGTGGCCATGGTGGTTTTACCACTGATTCCAGGAAGGCTGAAATTTTGTTCCCAAACCATGATTAAATCTGATTTAAATGACTGAAGGTTTAGTGACCACAAATAAACTTCCTGCATTAATAAATTTACCACAAAGTATGTGCAGAATACCATGAATCACATCTTCGTTTTGCAAGTCCTGGGACTCCAAATACATCAGAGTACATGGCAGAGGGGGAAAGAGGAAATTCCAGTGAAGTGTCCCTGCACATGTCACTGTCATCTTCACCAGCCCCATCTGCCAGGAATTGGCAAAGCACTCCCAGTGAGTTCAGTCTCTTCAGGGAGGCATTCAAAGAAAAGTCAGGATGAGCCTTTTCCTGGAAGCAATGCAATTCTGAAATACTACAACATCAGAAACCTCATGGAATATCCAAGCCAGGTTTCTCCTACTTTAGTGATGGCACCAGCACAGGAATCCCTTGCTGGAACTGGACCTCTGAATGAAAGCTGCTTGGCCACCGCTCAGCGCTGCACAAAACACGTGAACCCCTCCAGTGAGCTCCAGTGAACAGGATTAAAAATACAGATATCCCACATGGAACAGCAATGGAAACCACTCCAAACCCTCTGTGGGAAAACATCTGAACTCCCACTCACACAGATCCTAAAGCTTCCCTTCCCCTGAAATACCTCTGCCCTGTCTCACCGCTGCATCTTCCCAGGCCCTGAGTCTGGTCCTGGATTTGCTGTCTACCTTTGCAACATGCCAGGCACTAATCAGGGTTAAATCCCCTCAATTCCCAACCCTTCTCTCAGGAGGAAGAAGGAAACAAAAGCAAGTTTGACCATGGAAAAGCCTCTTTTCCAGTGAGCAGAGGGAGAGCACATAGCCACACCAGCACTGTGAACAGCTCCCATATCTATAAAAAGAAAATTAAAGTTACTATTTCTGTTAGAACAAAGGTTTGTTGCCCTGGGTACCTCTTGGCCAAGGAAAGGCTCACCCTTGCATTCACTCAAATGTGGCTGTTTCTACCTTGCCACCACATGTCTTACACCCAGAGGTAGCACAGACACCACAGAACCAGAGCACAGCCAAGGGAGGTCAGAAACCTTAAGAGAAACAACTTCTATCCCAGTTTTTTATGAACAACAGTCATCTGGCTTTCCACGAGCCACACCACAGGGGTTGTGCCAAGCATTTCTGGCACCAAGAGTACTTAGGGTAGCAGAAATGAATGTTTGTTGCTGTGGTGGGCTGACCGTGGCCAGCTGCCAGATGTCCACTCACTGTGCTGTCTCCCCCCCTCCCCACACAGGACAGGGGGGAAATAAGATGAAAAAGCTGATGGGCTGATATAAAAATATGGTGCTCCCTTACCAATCGCTGTCACAGGCAAGCAGACTGTGACTTGGGGAAAACTGGTTTGATTTATTGCCAATTAAAATTGATTTGGATAATGAGAAACAAACACAAAACTAACACAACCCCTTACCCTCACCCACCCCCTTTTTCCCAGGGCTCAACTTCCCACCTTCACTCCTGATGGATCTACCTTCCGTCCAGGGGCACAGGGGGATCAGAAATTTGGAGACAGTCAGGGCCTAATAGGTGTTCTCCCTCCTCCTCCTGCGGAGCCTCCACAGGCCCCGTTCCTGTCAGGAGAACCTGCTTCTGTGGGACCTCCACAGGCCCCGTTCCTGTCAGGAGAACCTGCTTCTGTGGGACCTCCACAGGCCCCGTTCCTGTCAGGAGAACC
>JAYRBT010000156.1:18498710-18512711 GCA_036023395.1 Myiotriccus ornatus
CCTAAATGTACACCGCCAAACACACCCCACAGTTACATACCCTAAATGTACACCGCCAAACACACCCCACAGTTACATACCCTAAATGTACACCGCCAAACACACCCCACAGTTACATACCCTAAATGTACACCGCCAAACACACCCCACAGTTAGCCCAACTGTACACTGCAACATACACCCCCCAGTTACACAACCTAAATATACGCTGCCCAAGGTAACACATCCTAAATGGACACTGCTGCCAACACCCCACAGTTACACAGGCTCACTGGATACAGCCAAATAGATCCCTACGCAGTTACACAGCCTCATGGATGCCACCAAACACACCCCACAGTTCACAGCCCCACGGAACACAGCGCTGACCTCCACACGCTGCCTCGCTCTGCTTTAGCCATCTCTTTACTCAGCCTCCTGTACTCGCCACCACGGACATTTTAGGAGAGAACCTCCTTCCCCAAGCAGTTCTGGGGCCTCAGCACCACCTGCCCCCATTTAAACCCTGGGACACAAATTCACCCCCGAGCTGTGCTGGCCTGGGTCCCTGCAGAGACCACAGAAGCTTTTGTTCCCAAAAAGCCAAGGGTTTAGCGGGACAGTTCCTCCATCTGGTACTTGAGGAGGAGACCAGCTCCTCATTCCTCAAGCTGTCGCTCTGGGATGCAAGTTATTCCCAGACATCCCTGCTGAACTTAAAGACTAACACACTGGAATGGGTTGGAAGGAGTGAAAAAAAACAGAAAGAGGGTTTGTGTCCTTTCAAGTCGTGCAGCCAACTGGCAGCAAAAGACAGAAATCATAAACGGTCCCTTTTTTTTGTTTGTTTGTTTTCTCTTTTCAGTTTTATGTTTTATTGTTTTTGGCTGGTTGGATCCTGCATGAGGAAAGATTCAAAGAGAAGAGGCTTGTCTGTGAAGTCTTTGGAGGGATGTTAGCACGGAGGAGACAGGCTGTTCCTCACGTGTCAAGTAAAGAGATCCCATAACAAGGGACAGATCCTGCACAGCCCTCCCCAGAGAAGCAACAGAACCCAGAACAACAGGGAGCAAGGGTAGCTTTAAAATTAATTTTTTTTTTTTAAACAGCTTTAAGCCAGATGTAAATTAGAGCCACCACCACGAGGCCAGACCTGAGTGCTCTAAGCAGAAAGGGGACCCATTCTGTGACCAGTGCTCAGTGGCTCCTCTCCACCTTCCCCTGCACTACAGCCTCCCCTGAACCTCTCCTCATCTTTGAAACCATCACCAAGACTTTGACAGAGATCTCCCTGAGGGATGAGTGGGATAGGAGGACACAAAATGGTGCTCAAAAGCCCTTTTGTCCAGCTGATAGCAAACCCTGAGCGTGAGAGAAGCGCCCTGTGGGTGTGTAATTCCCAGCAATCACAGGACTGCACACACTGAAATCACAGGCTAACCTTGGTAAGAGCCAAAGCTTCGTTAGCACCCACAGTTCCTGCACTGTCCCTGAACCAGTTCCAGCCCAAGGACTGGCACTGCCTCACCCAGAGCAAAGCCTCCCACCACCGAGGCAAATTCTCTGCATGTGAGCAAATTCCAGCCAGCTTCACTCAGTCCTCCCTGAGCGGGGGCCAAAATCTGCCACGCTCTGCTGACTGACAGCCTCCGAAATGAGCGTCTGCCGCTGTGCAAACACCCCAGCAGCACTCTGGGGAAACCTATGCTTCAAATAAGCCAAACAGGGCACAGGTGGCCTTACCAACTGAACCACGTGGGCTCAGGGTTAAGGTCCACAGTGACAAAATAAAACTTGACTGTGGAGGAGAACAGCCGTGAGAGTATCTGACCTTTCTGGGGTACAGGGGAAAGAGGTTTGAAGAATCCCTTTGAGAACACCTATTACCCAGAAAACTACACCACTTAGTCAACCATATGTTTATTTTTCCCCTCCTGGAGTTGCAGATGTCAAGTCGCAGCAAGTTATCATCCAGCAGCTGAGCTGGGACTACCATCACTGCATGAGGGGCTTCAACCACAGAAAACATGAGATCACACAATTACCTTACATCTCTTCGTAGCAGAATTCCTCAGAATTACCTGGAGCCCAAGGAGAAGCGTGGCTCAGTCAGGCTTGGAGGCTCCAAAACACTCAGCACCTCATCTGGAGAGGAAGATGGTTTTATAAAACCCCAGCTATCAACCAAACACCACAAACAGCTCCAGTGTACAGGGGCCCACCTTGCCCTCTGCACGAGACCTTGTTCTCACCACACAAGCAGCAATCCTTCGTTCTGAAAATTCACTTTCCCTTTCCAGGTAACCGAGGTGGACAAACAAGCTGGAATTGATGAAACCCTCAGCCAGTGGCACCAGGTGTGTTACACAAACATCTGTATCCACGGCCATGATTCCCCCTCCAAATTCTTCCCATATTTTTTGCATTACCCAGATCTTTTAAGAAAGAACTACATACGCTGTATCTCACCCATGATTGCACAACATTTCCTTGGCAACAGGCTCTTCCTCATGATACAGGTGGGAGTAATAGTAATTTTGCTCCTTTTCAATGTGATTTAGCAGACAGAGAAGCAGAAACATCACCACGGGCCCAGGGAACACCCACTGAAGTTAATAGTTCTCATAGATTTTAAAGACACCAAATCAGGCACAGGCAATCAGGGTTGTCACAAACCATCACCCAGGGAGTTGTGCTTTCCTTGGGCACTCTCCTTCTGCTGAGCTGGCCCTTAGTAACCTACAGGAGTTATCCACAACCAGAGCAAAAATAGGGTCCAAAGGCAGCAGGGTAGAGAGACCAGGAAGAAAGGAAGCATCACTTAGGAAAGGTCTGTTTCAGGATGAGTTTTCTTAAGAGATCCCAATGATGCAAAGAAACTGCTCATTTAACAATGCACAGTTCAGGCTGATTGTCAAGCAGTCACCACACAACCCCAGAAATCTACTTCAGACCAGGCAGTTTTGGGGTAACTAGCAGAAGTATCTTTTTAAAAAAAAATATTTAGTGCTGAGAAGCACTGTGAGGGTGGGCAGGCCCTGGCACAGGTTGTCCAGAGCAGCTGTGGCTGCCCCTGGATCCCTGGAAGTGCCCAAGGCCAGGCTGGACGGGGCTTGAAGCAACCTGGGCTAGTGGAAGGTGTCCCTGCCCATGGCAGGGGGTGGGACTGGATGGGCTTTAAGGTCCCTCCCAGCCCAAATCATTCTGTGATTCCATGATCCCTAGGCACTGTGGGATTCTGGAGAATGCATATTCCATGTTACAGTCAAACTGTAAATCCCCTCTATCAAGTGACCCCAAAGAAGAACTGTTTTGACTGGGGCCCCGAGAAATAACAAGCCTTTGAAGGGAACAAAAAGGAAATTGGTGGTGAGGTTGCCCTTGGGGCAGCCCACATGGGATCATGTGCCAGAAACGTGCTCTCCACCACAGAGCTGCTGGCTGGAAGCACCTGGAGAGACCTGAGGTCATCCTACAGGGTTTTGGAGCCAGAGGTACAGAGGTTCTGAGGCTCAACCACACCCTGCCTGCAAAGGAGATATGGGGGTGTCACAAACAGTCGGTACCAAAGCCCAGCCACTCTTGGCAACACGACCACCTGTGCTGCGCTGGGTGTTCACGGACAGGATGAGCGCTTGCTGCAGAGCAGCGACTCCAGACACCCCTCCAAGGCTCTCCAGCCCCTTCTCTCAACTTTCTGCAGTGCCAGATTTGCTCCAAACCCCCCCGTTCCCCCCAGCACCGCGCGGCGCTGCCGATGCGAGCGGCGGGCCTGGGGATGGCGCAGCCTCGCGAGGGGCTGCCAGAGCCGGAACGCGCCGAGGGCCCCCGGGGACACGGTCCTCCACTCGGCTCTTCCTCTGCAGGATCCAGAATAACAAACAAGAAGGAGCCCTTGGCCATTGTTTCTTGGGGAAGGGGGGTGACGGGGAGAGGGCACACGGCGCAGCCTGCCAGAGGCACGGCTGAGCTAAGGAAGTCCTGCCTGGGCTTCGGCGTATCCGCTCCTCTCCAGGAGGGGCGGGGGGAGGCAGGAAGGAGAGAAAATAGAGAACAAATGATCATGTAGCCCTTGAGAGAAACCTGTCTGCTCTCGGAGAGCGTATTTAGCCCAAGCATGCAGTGCCTCTTGCTATACAAAAGAAAAAGAGGAAAGAAAACCCCGCCAGTTCTTCCGTTACCATGTTCTACCCCCGAAAAAAAATGGGAGGAAACAGATGTTAAGCTCTCCAGCGTCAGGAAATTATCTCTTTCACGAGGGTACACTTACTTCAGTGTATTTAGGTCAAACAAACAGGGAGAGAATCATGACTTCTCCCCCTTTCAGTTTATGTCTCCAGAGACATTTCAGGCTCTCTGGGTTTCTGTTTTGTTTTTGAAGGACATCGAAGGACCAAGCACAGAGCTGTCTTTGCTCACAGGGCACAGCCAGAGGATGCAGCCTGATGAACAATCCCCTCCCCACCCGTCAGACCCCCAGCTCTCAGCCACCCACACCACAAACCGCTGCAGCCCCTACAAAAATTCGGCACCTTCTGTTTATGGGTCAAGGAGGACGATTTGCTGCTGGGCTTTGGCCAGACATGGCAGCACTGCAGCTTGCTGAATGATTTTTTTTTTTTAAAAGAAGAAAGGAAGGTGGCAGGAGCATGGAGGAGAGACTTGGGTGAAACATCTGCAAGAGGGATCTCCAGGCCATCAGCAGGCGCAGTTACGACTTTCCGGTGCCGGCTCCCCAAGGAGTGCTGAGCCGGTGCCCGTAGGAAGTGATCACAGAATTGAACCAGCATTTTACATGCTCTGCAAAGTACGTTACACAGGAAGTTAAACCCCCTCATTAGGAGCAGGAGACCAGTTTGAATCCCTTTCCAGTCAGGAGTGGACAGACCTTATCAAAACAATGAGTTTAGGAATCACAGAATCGTGATTGGAAAAGGTTGGAAAAGATCTCCAAGATCATCAAGTCCAACCATCAACCCAGTACCACCACTAAACCACATCCTCAAGTGCCACATCCACACATTTTTCGAACGCTTCCAGGGATGGTGACAACACCACTGCCCAGTGGCAGAAGTGACCCTGCAGCAATGGCCTCCTCTATCACCGAGGGCAGACTACCAGATAAATTAACAGCAGGCAAACATGCTGCATTCCCTGTGGCAGCAGGCATCTGCCTCACACAGTTTACACTGGTTTAAGCCAAAGCTTTTACAGTCCTGGATCTGCATTTGTGCTCCTGTTAGTTCAATCTCCAGTGGGCAGACGGATGGATGCACAGACAGACAGTTCCAGCCCTGTATTCACAAGGACGGAACTCAAAACTCCAGGCTGAGTAAATCAGTTCACTCATGTATAATTTAAACATTACTTCCTTCCCATTTCAGGGAGCTTTAGAGTTTGTGTGGTGGCTAAACACAATGAAATTAGAGCAGGAGACTCATCTTGCCTGAGGCCGAGGGGGAGAGAGAGAGAGTTGCTCAACTGCATCTGTCAGACAACCTGGGCTTGTGCTGGTGCTGCCAGGGGAGGGACCAGCTCACAGCAAACACCAGCAGCTCCACGCTGGGGGCTGGGTGGGCCTGCTGAGGTGGGGGGGCCGTGCAGAGGCACCTCCAGGGTACCAGCGCTGGGCTCTGCAGCACCCTGAGCTCTAGAATCTTCCACCAAGCCAGGAACAGCTTTATACACACAGTGCCTGCACAGGAAAGGGGAGAGAGCTCCGTGTGCCAAGCTGAACAGGAGAAACTCCAGGAAAAAAACACAGAGGTACAAAAGCCTGTGTTAACTGGAATCAAACGATGAACATGCAACAGATGAGTTCCTGCTGAGGGTGAATTTTAGAACAAGCTCTTGGCACTGTGCCCGTGCTAAATGTTCCTCCAGCCTTGTAGAGCTGACCCAGGAACTGCAGATACACCCTCTGCCCACTGAACTGTGGCAGCATCACCCCTTGCACACTCCCATTTCCCCTGCTTTGCAATTCTAAATTCGTCTGCTCTACAAAAAATAAAACTGAGGTATCAAAGAAGCCCAAAAGGATCTGTTCAGTACTGACACCCAGGGATCCCCAACAAAATGAAGGAGCCTGAAAAAGTATCCTCTGCCAGAACAAGGTGACGTTTTGGTGCACAATAGCTGTTTCCCCAACCTCCATAGCTATTTGGCACCAACTGTCATCCCTGTAATACAGAAATATCTGCCATTGTAGATTATTTAAGCTGCTCAGGAATCAGTTGAAAGTAGTTAATTATACGTAAGAACACTTAATTACTATCCAGTAGCATATGTAGATACTCTAATACCACAGTGATGAGCTAAAACACAAGAGAACAGGCAGATTCAGGGGTCTACACCCATACACACCCCACTAATGCCACCTCAGCACCAAGCCATCCTTCAGGAGGATGCTGGGAGGCAACAGCTTCACGATGCTTGTGACATTACTCTGCATTCCCAGTTAGTCAGTGTAGTGGAGATGCCTCAGGAACATTACAGATGTGGCATGTCTTAAAAACCCTTTCCTTCTCCATAAATCCTTAAGCAAGAAAGCATGGCTGCCCGTGGGCTGAACATCAGGGCAGAAATCAGTAGCCAGCGTTTAATTGTTTATATCTTGAGACAAAGATAGTGTCTAAATAATTGTCTATTGTATCCCAGACACAGTACAGGAAAGCTCTTCCCCTCGCCGGGAGCCTACAGGTCACACATGCTTCTGCCATAACATTTGCTATAAATAATCCTCAGTTGAGCAAAGGTCTGTGCTAGTTCCAGAGTAAGGCAGCACTGTGCTCCTATCGGTTTCAGCCATTACCCCTCCCCAGAGAGTGCATATCCTACCCTATTGTTCCTGCTCAAATGTTTGAAAGAATTATTTTTTCCTTGCTTCTTTTGTTTGGGGAGTTTATTTATATTTCCTCTTTGACATGGAATTACTACTAGAAAAAAAAGCAAGTGCCATCTTGACAAGGCGGCTCACCAATGCCAACACTGAAACGAGGCGCAGAGGGTCACGTTTGTAGGATATTGCCATAGTTACAGACCTCCCAATCTGTGATTCTGTGTTCAGCACATTCAGATCAGGATTAGAAACAAAGAGCTGGCTGCCAACACAGGCCCCAAATTCACAAGCAAAGACCAGGAGCACATGCAGCAACCCGTTCTGCTCAAGCATTTCCAAGAATTATTCCAGCGTGTTACTCAGCCACCCCCTTACATGGCCCTGGTGATGTCAAAGAGCATCTCACATGTACTTAACCGCCTCCCTCCAAGCCCTACTTCTACCTCCAGAGCAAGTAACCCATTCCTTTTAGGCAGATACACAGGTGGGATTTCCCCACACTCCTTTCCCCCTCGCCCTTTCTCCTTGGAGCAGTTTGACACAACCACACGAGCACAGGATGGGACAGTTGGTTCTCACCTCCCCGAGCACCACATTATGGAAAACCCAACTCATCAAGCAAAGCCTTTCGAATACAAGGTGAGGTGTCTCGTTGCCACGCTCTGAAACTGCTGTCAAGTCTCACTTTAGAGTCCAAGGAGGAAGGCGCACAAGTGTCCACGCCTTAAACAGCAAACAATTCCCTTAGGAGTCTTCTGCACTGCTTTTGAGTAAAATCACCTCAGTTTGTGGGTGTCTGGAGGTTGGGTGTTCCACACAGGCCCAAGATGCGCCTTCAGCCATTGGTACATTCCAGGATATCCAGCTCAGGAAGACAGGTGGCCCTGAACAAAATTGCCTTTAGACACATAAAAAACCCAGCCTGGTGTTTCCAGAAAAGCACGGTGACACCTCGTGCCTGGCAGCTCTTGGGCTGGGGCTTTTCACCCCAGAGAGGCACAGAGCTTTCAGAGGTCTGACACCTTACTTCTCCCTCACAGGGGTGGCATAGAAGCCTAAAAAGTCACACAGCGCCTCCCAGACGTGCAGACACCTTTCTCCTGCCGTCCTCCTCCACAGCAACAACCAAACCCATCCTTATCTTCATCCAGAGCAGTGACACCCCACCCAGGAGTGCCCAGTCAGCCCAAGGTGACACACGTGATGCTCTGCAGAACGACGGGCAGGTGGGTGATGTTTGGAGCCCAGATTTGGTGGCTGTTGTAGGTGTCACCCTGCATCTGTGCAGTCCAGCTTGAGCAGAGCTGCTGCTCACATGCACAGCTCGGAACCCGAGGTTTCAAACCCACAGTGTGCCAGGGCCCGCCTGCCGTGAGGATCCAACACGGACACTAAACCAAACAAGGCGAGTCTGGGCGGCACTGGGAGCACATCCCTGTCTGGATGGCTGCTCGGTCTCACCAGCGGGGCTTTGCCCTGCAAAAGGGGCTGTCAGCTCACATCGCTCACGCTCCAGGGCCCCACTCCAGCCAGCCACACTCTGCAGGGTGAGGCAGCTCCGAGCACCGGGAACCGGCATTGGGCTCAATCACCATCACTGCTGACGAGCTTTTCACCTCCTGGCTGTGCCCCCGCCTTGCACCCTGGCCCCCGGGATGGGGCTGTGCACACACAGGTGTCTCCTCTGCCTTCCCGCCCTGCCCTCCTCAAGGATCTACCCACCCCTTTTTTAGGATTAAAAAACTTGACAGAGCAGGAGCAGCTAAAGGTTCCCTTCATCCCTATCTATGGAATAAAGCCTGAATCTTTCTTTTCACAAGGAGAGGGGGATTATGTTCCAATGTTCCAGGCACCTTTCTATTTCACCCTCTTCTATCTTCTGTATATTCTACAGTCTCTCCAACTAATCCTTTTCAACAGCAAGTGAATTTATTGCTATGGGTGGCAAAGGACTAAACAAAAGCCATGAGCAGGATAGGAGAGGACCAGGCACCCTGAAAGTGCCCACTGCAACTCCAAGGATGAGCCCAGCACACACCTGCAGCTTCACCCGTGCTTTAAAAGCACAAACAGTCCGGGAACACGTGCAGGCAACATCTAGTTTTTGCAGGAAATTGCACTGCATAGATATCCAAACACTGCTATCACGCCAAAAAAACATGCTGGATTGCCAGCTCATGTCTCACAGACCTGAATTCTTTCCAGGTTACAGTGTTCAGCGAATGCTGAGCACCTGTCCACAGCTCTGGAGAGCCCTGGAGCTCCACAGCAGCCAGGCACCGGGCTGCAAATCCAGCAGCACACCTTGGAAAAGATAAATATGTATGTTCTGCAAGGACATGCATCCTGTGGAGGCACAGGACCAGCCCACGATGAGCCATGACACAGTGGCTTGTGTTTGCTCAGGGAGTGGGTTCAAACCCTGCTCAGCTGGTGTGGGAGCTGCAGGAACTCCCACACAGCTCGACCTGCCTGCACAGGCAGGGCAGGACCAGCCCCGGCTCCCAGGGAGCTCCCCAGCACTGCCAGCCTCCACAAAAGCTCTCTGGATGTTACTCCAGCCTGCTGGTGCCCTGTACTCGGCTGGAGCCAGCGCTCAGCACCGAGGCTCACAGGCCATATGCTGTGTCTGTGCTTCGTGCTGACACGTTTCCTTCCCGTGGGAAAATGAATGGGCTCTCCCCTGCACAGGCTATATGGGAACAAAAATCTTTAAGGAGTCAAGCCTTCTGTCCATCCCACTCGAGAAGCATCAAAAGTGCACTCTGAGCCGTGCTCATACCCAACCATTTGGCACAAGGGCTGAGCACATCAGGGTGAAGGCAGCAAATACTCTGACAGGTTACTGGTCCCAGTGACAGCACCTTCCCACAACCACTGTGATTCACCATTCACGTCAGCAGTGGAAAAAGTGACCCCTTCTTCCTTCAGAGGAAACAACAGACGTGCTTAAGAAAAGGTTTTTTAAGAAAACCCCAATTCCCACAGAACCAGAGAGATCTTCCATCGACTTTAATCGCTCCTTTTCTTGTGTGTCTTTAAATACTCTCCCTCCTCCAGCGGGCAAACGAGTGCCAATGCCAGCAATAGCACTGGCAGAACAGCCACTGTTTCACAACTACCTGCAGCAAGAAAATCAAGAAGCCTGACACAGCGTGTCAGAAATAATCTCCCTGAAAGACATGGCAATTGGGAAGGGTTGGAAAGAGCTACCCCGGCACAGTGGCTTCGGCCCTGCCAGTGGATAGAGAAACACATCAGGCAGTGACTGCTCGGCCCATGGCTCTCAGTGGGTGACAAAACAGGCCCAGGGAAGGCAGGAATGAGGCAGCAAGAGAAGCACCCAAAGAAAATCAATTTTTGAGATCCTTACACCAAAAGCATTCACCCATGTTCAGTTTGTTTCCAGTCCTGAAAGAAGCCTGTGCTGAACTTCCCTCCCAAGCTGCACCTCTTCTGGGTCCCGCAGAAAGGGATGGATGCAAGAGAAGGAGCAGAGGAAGAGATAAAATAATTAAGCATCTCATCTGTGAGCTGGGTTATATGCTCATTTTTGGGGTTGTCCTGTGCAGGGCCAGGAGCAGGACTTCAATGATCCTCGTGGGTCCCTTCTAACTCAGGATATTCTGATTCCATGAACAGGAAGTTCTCACCCAGCTCCACAGCAATACAGCTCCACAGCCTCCAGTTCAAATCCAGCTGTTATTGAACCAGCTCAAAACATGATCTCCCCATACCCCAAGAGCTAGAAATCACAACTGAAGCTGCACAAGGCTGAACCCCAGCTTGCCTCCACCAGCAGAAGAGCAGATTAACACAGGGCTCCAAAGGGTACTTTGGACTCTTTGCAGGAGATCTTGTCCCAGACTGTAGCTTCTCTAGAAACCCTCCTGCACATTCAGGAAATGCTCACAGTCCATCCATCCTGTAGAAACCCCTAACCCAGCTCCCTCCAACCCCTCTCCCACTGCCAGGGAGGAGAGCTGTGCCTTTAGCATCAAAATCAGACTTCCCACTGACCTGCTCAAACACCTGTTTAGGTGCCTAAACTAAACTGGGATTAGGAATCTCAGTATTCATTCCTGCAGCAGTGGGAGTGCAGCACAGAGGGCTTCCTCCAACACCACCTAAATCCACAGCTCCTTCCTGCTTCCAGCAGAAGTTGCACCTCCTTTTGTACGTTTGAGGGAAGACAGGCAATGCTTTTGATCCTCTGAACCGTGCCCAAGGAGCATCCAGCAGTCAGTCCCTGTCCCCTGGCCACAGCACTGCACGGATCCATGGCGCTGTCCTGCAGCATCCCGCAGTAAAGCTCTGCCCAAAAAACCTTCTTTTCCCCGTTTTGATCTCTGTCTTGTTAGAAACATTTATGCTGCAGCTGTAAATAAAAGTTAAATTTTCCAGGAATCAAAGAAAGGTGTCTGGAAAGATTATAGAGTAATTATTACTCAGAATGTTCAAGTCTGAAATCATAGGGATAGACTTCCTGTATTTCCTATAGACTGTTTTTGTGGCATTGCCCTCATCCTTTATGGGTACAAAACCCAGTGATCACAGAGGAGCATTAAGGAGTACAGACATACCATCCTGGATCACCCATGGCTTCACACAACCCACTGCTTCCTCCTGGGCTCTGGGCAAGGGCAAACACTTCAGAGGAAGGAGGCAAGAACTTCATTAATGAGCAAGTATAGAATAATCTGCATCCTGGAGAAAACTGCTTCTAGCTCTGTCAAACACAGCCTGGCTTTTGCCCTTAAATGCATTTATTTATTTCCCTTTTATACAAATATCTCTACCCAATGCAACTCATTATCTTCTTAGAAGTTTATTTAAATGCTTGGCTTTAACCTATTATGTCAAGAAGTCACAGGGACCAATTATAGACCAGAGAAAGGCCACAGAGGCAGTGCCTGCCCTCGGAGTATTTACAGAGTGAGAAAACGTTGACCACTGAAGGGTGAGAAGCAAAGCCTTGGCTCTTCCTGCAGCAGATCCCTCCTACAGGATCCCTGTTTGCAAGCACCAACTTATTTATGCAGTTCCCCACACCAGACCTGGCAGTAGGTCCCCTGGACAGCCCAGGTGAGGAACTCAGCTTCCCTGGAAAGTAATGCTGAGCTGTTTGCATTTACATCAGGCTTCGAGGCTCCCGTTCCTCCTGCCCCCACCTCCCTCCTGTAGGTGAGGCGATGCCCTGGCCGAGGGGCAGCACCTCACCCTGGGGACTAACTGCCCTTTTTCCTGGTTTTTCCTGCTCTCAGCAGCCCACTCTCGGGAACGGGAGGGCAGCCTATTCAACAGGGCAGACTGTTCAGCAGTGGCTGAACCCTGGCTGGGTTTGCCACCGGAAAACCTGGAATGGTTCCTTTATCCTAAGGAATCGCGGCTGTGCCGGCACAGCCTGGAACACAGCAAACCTTCCGGGGGAAGCTGCCCCTGCCTGTGGCACAGGGTTGGAACGAGATGTTCCTTAAGGTCCTTTCCAACCCAAACCATTCCTTGGTTTCTGTGTTTCTGGTGGCTCTGCTTTAGATTCAGTTCGTTCACTCAAAAGGAATCAAAAATCAAGCAGAAGGGGGTTTAAAATCCACCCTCACCCCCATTAGGATATTTTAGGTCTGGCCTTTGCAGGAGTGGAAACAAAATGGTGTGACAACATGAACCACCAGCTGAACCAGAGCTGAGACTTGGGATGTTCTCCCAACTCCAGCCCAGGGCCAGCAAAGCCCCAGGTTGTCTCATCTTTCATTTCAGTGTATTTTCACACAAGCCTTGTCTGCAAGACCAAGGTTTTTGCCATCCATAACTACCTTCCTGGGCAAATGAAGAGATAATTCATGAGAAACAACACTCAAAATGAACCGGATACATTTGGCTGTGGAGAGACCCTACACAGACTATACTCGGGCGTTCCTTACACCATTTACTTAAATCTAACTTTGAAATTTAGCTGAAGGACTGAAGCACAGTCACCCTGGGAACCCCTGCTCAGAGCTCCCAGCTCTGAGCAGGAGGAGCCCCTGGGAGAAACCAGCTCCCTGCAGAAGGGTCTTATCGTTTTACTAAAACTGGAGGAGCAATAACAGGAAGGAATTGTTTTGGCAGCACTTACACCACATAAACTCACCAGCCCCGGGGGTGTAAGACCTCACTGGAAAGCACAGGGAGACATCACCCCCCGTGGCTGTGCAGGGCATCCCCCGGCTCAGGTGGGCTCCCATGCACCCACCCCAGCCATGCCCAGCCTGCCAGCATCACCCACACCATGGGACCACGTTCAGCCACATCCACAGCACGTGGAAATGCTGAGAGCACCACCCTGAGCCCCGCTGCTTCTCCCAGCATTCCCCATTACCCATAAGTGTAACTGCTCTCACTGCTGTCAGAGTCTTTTCCAAGCTCCAGTTTACAGGGTGGAAACCAAGTTCAGGATGTGTTCTGCACCCAGCAATGTTGTCCAGCTCCCTGTGGCTCCAGGGAGGGATGGGAAGTTGGTAACGGGCTCTGGGGCTGATGGAAAGTGCCCTTTCAGTACAAACCCAACTCCTTGAGCTGCTCAAAAACCTGAGGATGGTCTCCTCCTCCTCCTCCTCGCTCTCTGCTGAGCTGCCCAAGCTCAGGCAGGACCCTGGTGCCAGCGCCCAGCCAAGAGCACCCTGTGCTCCAGCGTGGGTGAAGGAGGCCGGGTGGTGCCGTGGTGCAGCCCAAGTGCCCCGCTGGAGCTTCAGTCTGGCGGCTCCAGAGCCGTGTGACCTCTCACCACTGCAGCCACAGCCCGAGCCCGGGGCAGACACTGCCATTGTTGGACACACAATAGGCACCTTTTGTCCCCGGGAGTGGAACAGGGCAGTTTTAAACTGATTAGTGGCTGTCTCACACAAGCCCTGAGTGTGCGGGAGGCCCTGGCAGACAATGCCAGCCCAGTTCCAGCGGGGCGGCATCATCCGCTGCCCAGAGCCCGCGCGGCGTGAGGGGCACAGCGAGAGCAGATGAGCTGCACCCGCTGCCAGGGCGGCTCGCTCAGCTGAGGGACACGGGCAGCCGCTGCCAGGCTCCCCATCCCTCTGCCAGGCTCCCCATCCCTCTGCCAGGCTCCCCGTCCCGCTGCCAGGCTCCCCATCCCTCTGCCAGGCTCCCCATCCCTCTGCCAGGCTCCCCATCCCTCTGCCAGGCTCCCCATC
>JAYRBT010000156.1:18519144-18530416 GCA_036023395.1 Myiotriccus ornatus
CCGCCGAGCCCCTCCCGGCACACGCAGCCCCGACGGCCCGCACGGAGCGGGGCAGCTGCTCCCGTCCCGCGGCGCCCGGAGCCGCCCGGCCCGGCCCCCCGCCCGCCGCCTGCGCGGCAGCGCCCGCCCGCCCGCGGGGCGGCAGGGGCGATGCCCCGAGCGGGGCTTTGCGGAGGGAAGGTGCTTTTTGGGGGGCGATGCGGCCCCCGCGCACCGCAGCCCACGGGGGTCGGCGTCCCCGCTGTCCCCGCGTGTCCCCGCTGTCCCGCTCTCCGCCCGCCCCGCTCCCGGCGATAAGAACAATCGGAGGAAGCGCGGCCACAGCCCCGTCCCGTCCCACGCACCCCCGGCCCCAGGGCAGGAGGAGGCTGAGGCGCAGGGCCGTGGCACTGAGGGCTCTGCCCCCCAAAAGGTGGCCGGCCCCTTCCAGGGGGGCTCACGACCCCCAGCCCTGTATCATCACTAAGGTCCCTTCCAACGCAACCGGTCCACGGTGGCAGAAAGACACTCTGCCTCAGGCACACCTAGACGAGCTCCTCCATCGCTACTGGACAGCCCAAATGGGCAGGAATTAAAACTTACCTCGATTTTACCCAGGCTTCTTATTCTCAGTTTGCCATCACAGATTGGGCTCACTGTTTTCTTCTTTCCAGCTTCTTTCGATCCCTCTCTCTAGAAGGAACACCCCTTCTTTTTCCTGCACGACGAGAAGACCTTCTACACAGCCATAAACTCACCTGGGCAAAACCAGATCGTTTGGGTTTGACCAGGTGCTTCAAATTACTCCTTTGCCAACCACAGACACCTGGTGAAACAGGCACTGAGCTTTACCAGCCCATTACCCACAGAATCATGGAATCATTAGGGTTGGAAAAGCCCTCTAAGACCACCAAGTCCAACTGTTCCCCCAGCATTGCCAAGCCCACCATTAAGCCATGTCCACAAGTGCCACATCCACAAGATTTTGGAAAAAGCTTATAATGACCAGGCAGAGCTCTCCTGCCCCAGCCACGCATCCCTCTCTCCAGAGATCCCTGCAAACCCAGCAGTGCTTCCCAGCAGTGCCCAAGCTGGAGGTGTTCCCTCACATGAAATAGGAGATCACAAGAATGGCTTTTGTTTTAAGAAATAGCCTTTATAACATTAAAAACATTAGAGAGAAATGAAATAATTACTTAAGCAAGACTTAGTGGATTTAATTGCTGCTTTTCCATCGTGTGTAATTGGTGTTTAAAGTTATATTAGCAATGTTTCCCATGAAGAGGCAGGTGTGTGCCTCAGAACGAGGCTGTTATTAATAGGATAACCACAATTAAATGTAATTGGGATCATCATATCAATCACTCCATGGAGCAGCACCAGCACACAGTTTTCCACCTGCTTTTCCGATCGTTTCAATGATGCATCAAAGCCAAAGAAAACGCCCTTTGGCACAGGCAGCAAGAAGCTCCTTAACCTTCTATGCCATTGACCCAATCATGGGCAGATAATCTGAGGGCCAAAATTCCACCCCCCTTCTTCCAAGGAGGAGATGGGTCACCCCCAGTGTCTGATGGAAGGGACAGAAACATGGCACAGTGGCACTGGAGGCTGTTTGCATCCTCCTGCTGGCTGGTGCCACATCCAGCTCACTCCCCATCCCATAAACACCTTGCATGAAGGAAAACACTCCCAGGCAGCCCCCACACGGGCTGTGCTACCTGTCCTGGGGGGTCAGACACGTGGACCTGGGCTGTGGAAATGGGGGCTCTTCCCTGGATTCTGTTTTCTATTCCCGCTTGGAACACTAAGCTGTGACATCTCCTGTTTTCCCCCTTGTGGGAAGCAGCTAAAAGCTCACTTTTCCAGAAAAGGTGAAAGCCTGAGGAGATCACACAGTTTTCAGAAGCTTGGCTTGAAGAAAACCTTCAGATGCATTAAAAAAGAGAAGAAAAATCACAACAAGCACAAAATCCAAGGGCAGCAATGCTGCCTGTGTGTGCATCTCCCAGGAACAAGGGTAACAGCTCACATCCTCCAGCCCTTTTACCCCCCAAGCCCCAGCTCTGATGATGTATCAGCCCACAAATTTTAGCAAACAACCGTCCAGACAGGACTTTTCTTCCCTCTCCTACATCAGCACCTGCCAACAGCCACTTTAACAAGCCAAAGGTGTGCTGCATGAGGTAATTCCTTTCCCCTCTTTCCTCTCCCTCCCAACAGCATTACTTCAATTGTCTTCAGCTAAAATCAATCGTACATCAAAAACCTCCGAGATTTGGAGCAGGCCTTGAACTTGTGACTGATCAGAAACACCCCCTGCACTTCCCTGCTGTACATGAGGTGCTCCAGACCTCCTTGGCTGCTCCTCTAGTGGTGACCACGCTGCAGGAAGGCTCCAGGGAGACCTGAGAGCCCCTTCCAGGGCCTAAAGGGGTTCCAGGAGAGTTGGAGAGGGGTTTTGGACAAGGGCCTGGAAGGACAGGACACAGGGAATGGCTTCCCACTGCCAGAGGGTTAGGTGGGATATTGGGAAGGGATTCTCCCCTGTCAGGGTGGGGAGGCCCTGGCACAGGTTGCCCAGAGAAGCTGTGGCTGCCCCTGGATCCCTGGAAGTGCCCAAGGCCAGGTTGGAGCAACCTGGGCTAGTGGAAGGTGTCCCTGCCCATGGAAGGGGGTGGGACTGGATGGGCTTTAAGGTCCCTTCCAACCCAAACCCTTCTGTGATTCCACGGTTCTACCTGAGCCCCATCAGCAGATTACCACCCCTGAGGGGCCACCAGGACTGATGAAGGTGAAGGAAAGCCCAGAAGATGCTGAACTGGCTTACTGAATTATTTTTCCTGATCTAGCAAAAGTTGGCTGCTTAAGGCAGCTCGGCTGGGGCCACTGGCGATGTGGTGCCCTCCCCAGTCGATGCCATCCAAGGACATAACTCCCCCAGGGCCACCTAAACAGGACCCCTTAGATATCTTTGAAGTGAGAAAAACACTAAACAAAAGTGATAAGGAATGAGCAGCTTCTTGGAAACCCAAACAAAGTTTCTGCAGCCATGAAGGAGGCAGAAAATGTGCTTCTCTAATCAAGACATCCCAAGTGCTTCCTGCTGGGATGCCCCTGGGGAGCTCAGCCCCACGGGACTGCAGCTGCCTTGTCAGGGAGACCTCAGGCTTCTGCAGGGGTTCAGATTTACAGCTGGGTCAGGTCAGGAGTGGGCTGCAAAACCCCCTGTTTGAAAAGAATAGGTCATATCAGCAGCCTCTTCTAGCAGGTGCCCAGTGGAGGGATGGCCAGTTTCCCCCCATCCCACAACCTAAAGTCCTTTCCTCTCTCTGTAGCCAACCCACTGTCAGTCTCACAGCTCTTCATAGGTGGTGTGTGCACCGAAATCAATGAGAACGCAACATCACAGACCCTCATTTTTAATTCAGCCCCCGTGACCAGGTGTTAAAGGCTCTTTCCTTCCTCCCAGAAGGGTTAAGTGACTCCATACTCCTAATTTATTCCTTATCTTTTAGTTTTGTTAAGTTCCAGCTGCACCTGATTTGTTATCTACTTTCATTTTCTATTACATTCAGCTCAAATGGTTTCAGCTGAGATAGGACACCTGCTCCCGGCATCCTCCCACCACCGCTGGAAAGCTGAAGTGAGACACTTCCCAGGCAGGTTTAGCCTGGTTAGCACCTCACCCCGTGCCCTGATCCAGGACAGGGAATCCCAGGCACGTCCCAAGTACTCAACCCCCTCCAAGCCCCACCACAGCACACGGGGCTGCTCAGCTCCCTCTGCTCTCTTTCCCCTAATCCCTTGAGCAGCAGCTGGATATTCCCACCTGTGTCCTTGGGGGGAGAAACACCCAACACCTCTCCCCCCGAACCTGGGAGCCAAACCCGAACACAGACCGTCCCAAATGCGGGCAATTTCCTCCTCTGGGTGCTCTCCTGCTGTTCCCTCGTGCTCCCGTAACAAGGCGAGGGGAGGGGAACTCTCAGGGATCTTGGCGTGTGGACTCAAAGGAGGCAGGCACGGGGGGGCTCAGCCCAACACGCCCCTTTGGAGCCTACAATGAGTCCGTGAAGTGACCCTTAGGCCGGGTGAGGTGGCCCTGGTGAGCTCGGGGCCATGGGTGGGGACACCCCTGAGCCCCCGCGGGTGTGATGCCGAGTGAGGGGCAGCGGGCTGCGAGACACAGCCCCGTGTGCTCAGCTCATTAACTCCACATCTTAAACACAGCTCAGCCCTTCGGCTTCCCTCCCCGCAGAGCGGGTGCAGAGGGAGGTGGCTGGGCAGGGATGGGTGCCCTTTCCCTGGCATTAGCACCCCGTCACCCCAGGGCTTGGTTTCCTTTCAGGTTCCAGCTGCACATCCAAGATAAGGCAGGTCCACCCACAGCAGGAGAGCAGAGACTGGTTTTTCTCCCATTTACAAATTTAATGGCTGGAGGATGCGGTAGAGAAACATTCTGCTCTGGAGCACCAAACCACACTCATTAACTCCCGGTTAGGGCTGTAATGAGGGTTCATTGTCTCCTTGTCCCCTCACACCAACCCATTCTTTATTCAGGGGTGACTCCTCGTCTTGCCCTGGGCCTTGCTTATTCCTCTCCTCTGCAAGTGTAATTTTTTAGGGAGGGGAAAGAGCCTGGGGGTGAGTTCCTGGACCAACTCAGGAGCCTTCACAGCGTCATCCACCCCCCCAGAGCCCGGGGTGGCAAACCACAGTGCGAAGCAAATTGAGGATGGGACACTTGGAGGGAAGGATGAATTCTTATAGCATCAAAGTTGTTCTGCAAGAGCTTCAGTGTCTAATGATGTCTACAGAAAATACGAAACTTCCTCAGCCACCTGAAGGACAATGTTGCAGCAATTAATTAGAAAAAAATAAAACAAGCCAACATGCCCCCCTTCTCCAATTTAAGGTGTCTTCGTTTTCCACAGTAGTAAATTTTCTAGATGCATCTCGTGGACCTCAAAATACTGGAAAGGAAGTTCCGATTCAAAGGAGGTTTTTCTTGACATACTGTAAACGATACTAATTTCTTTTTACTTGAAATACAAGTTGTGCTATAACAAATAATCCTGTCGTGTAACCAGTGCCCACAGCTGAACTTCTGGTATCAGGAAAAGTCTATTTAAACTTAATACTATCAAGACCAGTGTGGCAAATCCAACTTACCTGGGAAAGGATCCATCCCTCAGTCACCTTGCTGTGTGTCTGGCCTGGGTTGTTTTTTTCTTCCTCTGTCTTTTGCAATAAAGCCAAACTACTGCCCCAAGCCCCCGGGGCAGCATCCCCCGCTGGAAGGAGGGCCATGAGTCCACCTGGAGAAGGGCAGGATTGCTTGGGAATGACACAAAGAGATGGGAGAGGGAGGCTGGGGGGTTGGCCGTGGCACACCAGGGTTGTGTGTGCCTGGAGAGGGCAGAGCCTGCCCTTGGTGGCTGCGGGAAGGGACTTGCCAGCAGAGCCTCTGCACGGGAAGCGTGGCCAGGCTGAGTCCCAGAGCATCACCCCGGCCCTGCAGAGCCATCCCCTGAGCACAGGCTGGTGTCCCAGCCTCCCTCTACCACCCAGCTCCTGCGAGCAGCTGGCAAAAATCCCCCAAATCCACGGGCAAAGGTGCCCTTTCCACCCCAAGGAACAGCTCCCTAAACCCCTCTCCCTCTTTCTAAGCAGCTCCGACAGTCCTTTTTCCTCTGGTGCCCCCAGAATCCCCATTCTTCAACCCTTTCTCCCAAACTCCCAGAACTCCCATCCAGCCCCTGGGCTCAGCCACAGCCTGGGCTGGCAAGAAGGACAGGGAGCAACAGGCCAGCCCCGAGCAGCAAGTGGGAAAACAAGGAAACATTTCCATGTATTAACTTCATTTCCTTCATTTCCTCTGGCCCAGCAGCCTCGCTGGGGGGGTTATTAATAGCACAGTGCGGATGAGAGCCAGGGCTGGGGCTCCAGCCTCCCAGCACCCGCCCCAACAGCCACCAGGAGGGGATGGCCTGGGGGGATCCACTCACTAAACACAGAGAACCCCTGGCCCTTGCAGCTGGCACTGCAAATACCCCTCAGGGAAACAGCATCGAAGGAAGACCTGCGAAACACCCACATTTCCCCAAGTTGGGATTCTGGAAACGCAGTTTCCAGAAACTGGGAGGCAGCCAAAGTCACCCCTCGCTGAGCGGCACCAAAAGCCCCATTTCCCAGCAGCTCCCAGATGAACCACCTTGTCCATGCTTGGCTGTCCCTCTCCGCGAGGAGACATTTCCTCGGTGACACTCTCCTCCCACCGCTGTCACTCAGCCCAAAGCCACACGCCCCCAGGAATGGGGCTGGCATTCGGGAGACCAGCAGCCCCAGCCGCGCTGGGATCAGAGCCGGAGCTCCGCCCGAGCAGGCAGGGGAGGTGCAGGAGCCCCCAGGAGAGGAGCGATGCTCCCAGCCCAGCCCAGCTCCCCCAGCACTGGGGTGCCAAACCATCAACCCAGTTAAGCAGCTCTGCTCAAACCAGTCCCAACGTGCACCCTGGAGATGGGCACGATCTCCAAAGGCAGGAGCAGCCCTGGGGAGATTTCTGCAGCGTGACTCACCCTCTCCCACTCTGGAGCAGCTCAGGGATCCAGGCAGAGCCTCCTGCAGCCACCAGGCTGAGCCTGGCAGAGCTGCCAGCCCACCCTCCCTGCTGGGATGGCTCCTGCTCAGCCATGGTCACGCTGGTGGGCTCAGCACAAAGGCACAGCGAAGCTTTCCTGACGCTCCAGAGAGGTGAAAAACAGAGGAGTGCTGCCAGAGAGCCCTTTCATCTCCACATCCTCCAGGAATATCCCCCACGGATCCGTCTCCTTGGTGGGATCTCCTCGGTGGTGCTGCTTCAGCAGGAAAAGTGGGGGAGAGTGGAGGGTCCCAGCACCCAGGAAAAGTACTGCAGTGGGGTTTAAGCCTGAAAGAAATAATTTTATTTATTTATCCAGCCTGCTCCGAGTCCCCTGGGCCGTGGAGTTTCACCTACTGCTGCAGAGGGAAAACCCTCCCTGAAGAAAACACCTGATTCCAAATAAAAGCCTTCAGAGCAATTCCCACCTGACTTGGAAATTTTCCTTGGATGCCAAATGCCCTCTGAAAATCCTGGACCACCTGTTTTGCAGGAGGTTACTGACCTGCAGCTTCCAGCCCTGGCTCTCTCCAGAGCAGGCTTTTAAACATCCCAGCAGCAGCACAACCATCCCAAACTGACTTTGGAAGGGTTTTCTGGAGTCCTGCCAGCTCCTCCTGGAGTGGGAAGTGGAGCCACAATCCCCAGGAAAGTCTTGTTGGGGAAGTGAACTGCTGAGCTGCTCCGGGACCATCCGGGAGGGCTGGAGGTGATGGATGGGAGGTCCTTCATCCAGCACCAGAGTGGGATGGTTCCTGCTGTGCCATCCCTCCAGCTGCTCTCAAAGCCCAGCCAGGGGGGATCTCCAGCACCTCCAGTGCAGAGAGTCAGTGATTAACACACTCCAG
The DNA here is from genome assembly GCA_036023395.1 of Myiotriccus ornatus. NCBI lineage: Eukaryota > Metazoa > Chordata > Aves > Passeriformes > Tyrannidae > Myiotriccus > Myiotriccus ornatus. The sequence goes on from JAYRBT010000156.1 coordinate 18,526,615, forward strand.
CCCCTGGGGAACAAGTGACACCCTCAGCAACGTTGGCCTCGTGATTCACTGTTGTGGTGTAATTTCTTGTAGTAAACAGGGAGGAGGAACATGCAGGATAATCAATACAGGATTAAAATAATAGGCAGAGTAGCAGTACGGGTGAAAAAAACATAAATATATATCTTTTTTGCCTTATGTTTCACTATTTACACGTATCTGTGCAGTTACTTCTGTAAATAACCCCCAGTGTGTTGCCCCCCACCCACATACTCTGGGGTGTGTTTTGACCCCCAATTCCTGACTGAGCTTTCAGTGCTGAGGATGATCAGACTCTCAAAGCCCTCACTCTGGTGCTTGCCCAGCTGTCCCTTATCCCACGCCCCTCCCAACCACTGCTGCCATCCCTCGCTGCTCAGCTTGGTTTCACCCTGGCTTTGGGCCCCGAGCAAACCCACCACCAAGAGTGCAAAAGCCCACGTGCCTGAGGGCATTGTGCACCAGCAAAAGGAACCAAAACGGGCTGGTTTTTTTCTCCTTGGCACAGGAGGGTCAGGCAGGGCTGATCTGAGAGCTGTGCTCCTGGGGGGGGGGTGGCAGAGGCTGGGAGGTGACTCCACACAGCATTTTGGGTGTAGAACAGGAGCAGCAAGACCCAACTTTGTTCCAGGCACTCGAACCTTAGCGCTTCCTCGCACCGAGTGGCACATTAACGAAAATCTATAGGCACATGCCAGGGAGTTGTCTGGTTTAGGCTGGTTCTCGGGGTTTTTTTGGAAAAAACAATAGAGAAAGCAGCACTCCTCCCTCCCTGTGTCTGGCTCACTTCCAGATTTCACTTTTCTTCCCTTAGTTTCACACCAAGAGGTACCTTATTACCATAACTAATTTAGCCAAAAGGGAACAGGAGTCGGTAGACGGTAACACCACATCCTTGGCACGTCAGTAATGTGCACATGGAATTAACTTCCCTGCAAAAGAAGCCCAGGGAAAGCTGCAGCAGTGTGTGGTGGGGAGGAGAGAGATCAGATCAAACAGCTCAGATCAAACAGAGCAAAGCTCCCATCAAAGCCAGCACGGCTCCGTGCGTCACCGCTCCGTGGCAGGGAGCCGGCAGCAGGAGGAAGGTCCTCAGACGTGCTGGAAACACGTGTGGGCACCAACACAGGAGTTCCTGCCCTCCCTCACAGGCCTCGTGTGAGCAAACACCAGCTCTTCCCGTGGCTGAGCCCTGTCCAGGCACAGAAAGGCGGGATTTGCCGTGGTGGGATGTGCCCCGACAGGATTCGCCCCCGTGGGATGTGCCCGGCAGGGAGGCAGGAGCAGCACCCGGAGGGGCTGGGGAGGCTCCCACCGTGGAGGAGAAGGGGTTCCAAAGCCTGGGTGTGCTGGGTGGGGTGTTCCCGAGGAAGAAACAAAATCAGAGCGGAGCCAAGCACATGAAAATCGACTGAAGAACTCCCCCAGGGAGCAGAGGGAGGGGAGCAGCACATCCCACCTCTTGCATGGCTGCAATGGGATTCCCCAAGGAGCCCAGACGGCAGCACCAGAGCCAAAATGTGCCCAGGGACAGCCTGGATGGTCGAGGTGGAGCCGAGAAACCTCCTCAGCAGGTCTGGCTGAAGCAGCACAGCCTCGCTGCCCGCTCTGCACCCACCCTTTGGAGATGCCAAGTAACACCCTGGAAACATTCCCGTGTGTTTCCGAAGCGTGGGGAAGAGCAGGAAGCCTTCCTCGGCTCTTGGCACGAAAACAGACAGGGCCAGGCTCGTGTGCCTTTAGAGAGGGTTGGTTTATTTACATGTTGGTGGCTCTCTGGCATCCTGCCCTTGTGATATCCCTTCTCCAGCCGTGGCAGCCCTTGCCCGCCCCCAGAGCACCCCTACGGGACCTTTAGGGACATTTGAGGTCAGCAGGGATGACACCAAGGGTCATTTGAGGTCAGCAGGGATGACACCAACAGCACTGGCCCCATGGTACCTGGGCAAGGAGAGCAGGACAAGGGTGGTGGCCCAGTCCAACCGGGGCACGTCGATGGGGATGAGGGAACTTCACAACTCATCCCTCAGGGAGGGCTGGGGAGCCAGGACTGGGCTAAAACGGGCTCCTGGGTCCGTGGGTAGGGGTGAGGGTCCCAGGTGAGGCTGCTCAGGGATGTTAAGGGCTGTTAGTGCCCCTAGGGCTCCGAAGCTGTCCTGGGGGAAAGCAGGAAAGGAGAGATGCCAAGACCAGAAAGGACAAGTTGATGCAGTGGAAGTTGGGGCTCAGGGACATCATTTGGTCTCTTGTGGTTCCCAGCAGCCCCTGTGGGGGCTCCAGCCATTTCCCCACACAGTGTGCAGGGAAGTCCCTCTGTTTATCCCATAGGATTTCTTGCCTCCAGTTCTGTTTTTTTTTTTTTCCGTCTTATCCTTAATCACTTTTTAATCAGATTTGAGTCTCCTTTGCCTTCAGCATTCCTTAATCTTGGAGATGCTCCCTTTAAAAACTGCCTGTCATCGCTGCCAGGGCTCCACATGGAGGCTCCAGGTCTCATCCAAACAAATGTGTCCTTTGTGTCAGCGACTTCTCCAGCCCCAGAGACCCCAGGGAGATGTCCATCACTTCCTCCAGCCAAAGTCCCTCTCCAGCTCTCCTGGAACCCCTTCAGGCCCTGCAAGGGGCTCTCAGGTGTCCCTGGATCCTTCTCTTCTCCAGGTGAGCCCCCCCAGCACTCCCAGCCTGGCTCCAGAGCAGAGGGATCCAGCCCTGGCAGCATCTCCGGGGCCTCCTCCGGACTCTCTGCAGCAGTTCCCTGAGTCAAGGCAGTTTCTTGAGGAACTCAGACCCCATTTATTGGGATGGGTTTTTCTTGAAAATGCTGGGGCACCTACTCATTGTGATTTTACAGCCCCCCGTGCTCCCCCCACACCCCACATCTGTGCTGGGCCTGCCCTGCCACAGCCCCTCTGTGTCCCAGCCCACCCTGCTTCCAAATATAGTGGGTTTTTTTCTTTTTTGGCAACACAAGAACAGGAGGAAATCCCTGCAAAGCTGGTGTCTGGGACACAGCAATGTCCCTCCTCCCCCCACGCTGCTCCGGTGGCACCTCCCGCTCCCTGGGCTGCCCAGGCACAGCCAGGGAAACCAAACCCTCCTGGGGGAAAGCTGGTTTATGGCCACACACTCCCAAACCGGTGGGACTGGAAGGAGGGAAGAGGGGTTCAGAGAGAAGAGGGGTTCCCTGTCTGGAGGGTCAGAGCAGGGGGGATGGCACCCCTTGTCCTCAGCCCCCGCTCACGGTGCCACCAGGAGGGCCCAGCCTTCACCAGGCTAAAAGTGTTAAAAACCATCATAAACCGACTGTCATCTGGGACAGGGAGCTGCAAAAATAACAGCATGGATGTCTCGAGGATGTGAAGCTGGGCTTTGAAAACAGGACACGCTTTCAGGCTCTCCCGCCAAAGGGAATGACCCAAAGCCACGGCCTGCCTGGTCCCCGTGGCACAGCCCACTGGTGGCACTGGTGGCACTGGTGGCACTGGTCTCTGATGCCCTCTGGTGCCCGAGCTCGCTGCAGCAGTGGCTTTGCCCCCCTGTGGAGCCACCACACGGTGTGTGGGAGCAGCGGGACCCTGCAAAGCCCCTGCTGCTCCCAGCACCTGCAGCCACCTCACACTGGTGGTCCGCGAATTCGGGGACACCAAAGCCACCAAACCCCTCCAGGGTCATGGAATCACAGGCTGGCTTGGGAGGGGAGGGACCTTAAAGCCCATCCAGTGCCACCCCTGCCATGGGCAGGGACACCTCCCACCAGCCCAGGGTGCTCCAGCCTGGCCTTGGA
>JAYRBT010000156.1:18531484-18547485 GCA_036023395.1 Myiotriccus ornatus
GGGTGCTCCAGCCTGGCCTTGGACACTTCCAGGGATGGGGCAGCCACAGCTTCTCTGGGCAACCTGTGCCAGGGCCTGCAAACCCTCCCAGCCAAATATTCCTTCCCAGTATCCCATCTCAGCCTGCCCTCTGGCAGCTCCTGTCCTTCCAGCCTGGCTCCAGTGTCTTATGGGGTGCCCCACAGCCCCCTGGGGTTGTGACTTGGACCTGCAGATGCTGAAGGCTCAGGGCACTGAGGGAGCCTGAAGCTCCAGTTTGTCTCCATGTTTCCCTCTGTCATGTCCCCAAAAAGTGCTCCAGGCCCCCAGGCTGCCTCCTTGGGAAGATTTTGGGGAGCTCAGCATCACTGCAGCCCAATAACTCTCTGTAATAATATAACGAGGGGGACAGTTTTTACCTGGAAGAGGAGAGATTGAGATGCAGTATTGGGAAGAAATTCTTCCCTGTGGGAGTCGGGAGGGATTAGAATTTCCAGAGAAGCTGTGGCTGCCCCATTCCTGGAAGTGTCCAAGGCCAGACTGGAGCAACCTGGGCTAGTGGATGGAAGGTGTCCCTGCCCGTGGCAGGGGGTGGAACGAGATGAGCTTTAAGGGCCTTTCCAATTCAAACCACTCCGTCGTTCTGACTCCGTGAGCTGCAGTGACTGAGCTCTCCCTTAGAGGTCAGCCCAGCACCAGAACTGGCCCAAAATTCCCCACAGCCCGACGCGATTCCTGCGAAGAGCCGGGATTTAGTTACAAAGGCCCGTCGGTGCAGGCAGGGGATGGTCCCCAGCGCTCACAGTCCCTCACCCTGCCGGTGCCGAACAGCATTCCCAGGAAATGAGCCCTCCCAGCCACTCTCCGGCTCCTTCCCATGTGCTTCCCAGTGCTCCCAGCTCTGTGTCTGCCCCTGCTCACGGGACACACTTGCTGTCCCCCTGCTTGGGGAAAGCCTGGCTGGCTCCAGATTTTAGGGAGCAGGATGACCCGGTCTTGCTGCTGCTGTGAAATTTTCCATGCCCAGAACACCCTCTCAGAGCCTTTCCTTTTGGCCTAATTCCCCCTCCCCTTTTCCTTTTCAACAGACAAACACGACTCAAGACAAAGACCCCCCAAAACCCCTCCAGCAGCAGCTTCTGCGTCAGAAAGAAAATTGCTCTTTTTTCTTTGGGTTCCCCCCTCCCCCCCAAATCCCTCCAGCATTAAACAGATTTCAGCATTGTTCTAAAAATAGAGGGATTATAAATAATCCTCCAGCATGGAGCGACCACGAGCAAGTGGCAGCCAGGGCTGGTGGCCTCCCTGGGGTGTTGGGCCTTGGGGCTGAGCTCTGGGGGGACACAAACACCCCCAAACCCACTGGCTGGGGTGGTGAGAGGGAATTGCTCTGTTCCCAGGAGGGGGATCCAGGACAGGTATTTGGGACTGTTCCCAGGACAGGTATCCCAGACAGGGACCCTGGGACTGTCCCTGGCTGTGCTGACCCATCAGGAACCACCAGTTAGGAACTGCAGTCTCATGGCCCCATAACATCAGGTGAGATGGAATGGGATGGGATGGGATGGGATGGGATGGGATGGGATGGGATGGGATGGGACAAGCTTCTCTTAAGCCAGGTGAGTGAAGAGGCCATGGAAATAGGGGAGAAACTAAGCCAGTTGTCCCAGGGGTGACAGCAAACCTCTGGAAGGGCTTCAGGTGAGCAGAAGATGGATTTGGGTGCTGCCACTGAGCTGCAGTGACACACAAAGGCCACCCCACCCTTCGGACCAGAGGGATGCAGAGCACCTCTGCTGGGCTGCTGCAAGGAACTGCTTCAGGCTCTCAGGGAGCATCCCCAGCCCTGTGCCAGGGGAGGAGGTGGCAGCCAGTGCTGTGTCCCTTCAGCTCCCCAAAGCCCATCCCCCCTATTTCATCCTTACAGGAGCTCAAGGACGAAAGTCAAACCAGGTTGGACGGGGCTTGGAGCAACCTGGGATAGTGGGAGGTGTCCCTGCCCATGGCAGGGGCTGGAATGGGATGAGCTTTAACCTTCCAACCCAAACCATTCCATGGTTCTATAATTCTATGAGATAAAGCCTGAAAATGCACACTGAGGGGAATCTAAAACCAAGAGATCTCCAGTTCCTCTGCTGGTGCAAAAGGGAAGGGGATTTAAAAAGAAGGCAAATGTGTTGTGCTGCTGCTGAGCCCGGGTGGGAGTTAAGGACCAGGATTATCCCAGCGGGATGCCAGAGGAGCTGATGAGGGGAAGCAGATGCTCATCCCGTCTGGCAGAGCCATGTGCAGGAGAGGGACCATGGAAGTCGTTAAAGCTCAGCCCTAGGGTCTCTGGAGGGAGGCAGGAGCTGGTCAGAGATTCAAGACCTTTCCCAGCCCTTGGATCCAGGCTGGGATCCTCAGATCCAGGCTGGGATCCTCATCTCTCACACCTTTCCACACCAGGACAGTTCCAGGAGGGAAAGGAAGTGATGGGCAAAGCATCTCTGCCCCACACAAGGGGTGCTCAGGGTGCATCCAGCCCTCTGTGATGAGACAGGAATTGATCCCTCCCTCTGTGATAAACCAGGAATTAAACACCAAGTGCTTGTTCCCTGCAACAAGCCTGGAACATCCCAGAACTCCCAGCCCCGGTTCTCCCTGGCTCTGCCTGTTTCCGAAGCAAAACTGTATTTTCCTTTTTTTTTTTTTCCATCTCTGAAGACTTCAGCAGGGCACAAAGGGCCTTTCCTGCCTGAAATATTTTCCCCCATGGCTCTGATCACCTTAAACAGGTCCTGCCTGAGCTGTGGATCACTCCTCTGTCTTACCCCATTGGCTTTGTTCGCCTTTGGACTGGGATTTACGTCGGCTCGTGCTCATCTGTGCCTGCACACCCCCCAGAGCAGCGAGTTGTGCTTTAAAGCCAGGATTTGGAGAGCTGAAGGTGAAATTAAATATCCAGCAGAAGTTTCCAGGCTGGGTCCTGCAGCAGAAGTGGTCAGAAGAGCCTCATGGCCACAAACCCCTGGACAACTGCCTTGATTAACGGGCTGGCTGCTGATTATCACACGGGCACAGGAAACAGGCCAGGCTGGGCTTGGCACTGCAGGCTGGTCCTGGTTGGGATCTCAGCAGGATCCAGGGATGCCAGACCCTGGGAAGCTTCTTGGTTGGAAAACTCCTCTAAGATCATCAAGTCCAACCCTTCCCCAGCACTGCCATGGCCACCACTGACCCGTGTCCCCAAGTGCCACATCCACAGGGCTGTTAAATCCCCCCAGGGATGGGAACTCCACCCCTGCCCTGGGCAGCTGTGCCAGGGCTGGACAGCCCTTTCCAGGAAGGAATTTTTCCCAATATCCCACCTGCCCCTCCCCTGGCACAGCTGGAGCCGTTCCCTCTCCTCCTGTCCCTGTTCCCTGGGAGCAGAGCCCGACCCCCCCCGGCTCCCCCTCCTGTCAGGGAGTTGCAGAGCCAGAAGGTCCCCCCTGAGCCTCCTTTTCTCCAGGCTGAGCCCCCCCCACTCCCTCAGCCCCTCCTGCTGCTCCAGCCCCTTCTCAGCTCCGTTCCCTTCCCTGCACACGCTCCAGCCCCTCAAAGCCTGTCTTGTAGGCGACACCAGAGCCGCGCTCAGCCCCACCCAGAGCCGTTTCTCTCCAGGCTCTGGGAAACAGGAGTCGTGAGGAATCTGCCAGGCGCACACTCCGTGTTCCTTCATGGAGTGAAGTTGTTGTGTTAGGGCTTCTCAAATTACTTTGGAGAAAAAAGAGGGGGAAAAAAAGCAACACTTCAAAGTGTGAAATACATTTCCATGCTGACAAGACTTCAGCGTGTTTTTTTCAGTGGGAACTTGTTCGCAGCAAATGAGTCGATTTGTGTTTCCTCGGAGGCAATTAAAGCTGAAGGTTTGAAGCGTTCCCAGTGGGATGGGCCATCCCAGGCACTCATCCCGTTGTCACCATCATCAAGGCTCCCCTTCCATGGCCCAGCACTTGTCCTGCCAGGACTGCAGGGAGGAGGAGAAAGCAACACAGGGACAAGGGGAATCCATCTCCTATAGCATCTCTTGGCCAATCTCCTGCTTCTAGCATCCCCTCTGGAACGCTGTCACCTGTATCCATCAGGAGCTGCCACTTTAGGGGTGAAGCCAAGGGGAAGATGCTCCAGGCACCACTGACAACGAGGCATTAAACACCCACAGTCATGAGCATTGCAAAAATCCCCTGGATAACCCCCAGTGCCTGCCAGGGACACCCAGCTTTGCCATCGCCCCAGAGAGAAAATGCCATGGCAGCTTCACCAGCCTCAGATCCCAAAACTGGGATGTGGAAGGCAACCCCAGTGCCTTGGGGAATGTACTTCAATCCAAGAAGCTGCAGGATGCAGAAAGGATGCTTGGAATAACAGCCGGAGGGGTTGGACGGGATCATCACTCCAGAGGGAGAGTTTGAAGACTGAATGTTGAGCTCACGACCCAGGAATCAGCAGGCACAACCAGGCACAGCCCTCCCTCGTGCCCAGCCCTTCCACAGCCCTCTTTGTCCTGTCTGGCTGAGGTTCCACCCTTGGCAGTGCTGACCGGGCCCCGCAGCCCATTTTTCCCAGCTGATTGCTTTGCAGTGTTTAGAATGAAGGAAAACAACAGGAGCTCATCCATCAGGGGCTGCCCTCTGCCCCTGCCCTGCCTGGGGGATTGTTTTCCTCCCTAAATTCAATTAGGGACGATCAGGAGCTTCTCCCCCAGAGGAGCACCGGGCTGGTGGCCTCTCCCCCGGGCTGGTCCCTCTCTGCTTGTTGCCAGAGGTGGCCTCAGCTCTGCCTTTGTCCCTTGGTGTCACCACAGGGGGGAGGTCACAGGAGTGAATCCCATGGGATGGCTGTTGGGGACAGGGCAGGAATGGAGCTGCCCAAATCCTCGGCTCCACCCCCCTTCACCTCCTCCCCCAGCCCCTCTTTTGGGCACCCCCTCCCCAGAGCTGTGACCAGCACCCTCCTCTGGGGTGACAGAGTGAAACCTCCGGGGGTGAAGCAGCCAAAAGGCCCCCGTTTAACCCCAGAGGGGCACCCACAGCCTCAGCCCACCACCCCAGAGTTTCCTGTGCTGCTGGAGGCTGCACCCCAGCTCCCTCCAACCTGGGGAGAGCCTTTCCAGCGGGATTTCCCTATTCCAGTGGGATAAGGGGGGGGAATTCCCTGCTGAAATGCCCAGGAAAACAATAGAAAGAAATAAATATTGGCAAATATTTTAAAAGCAACCCATGCACAAGGGGAGACCTCGGTGTGGGGCAGCCCTGAGCCCCCCTGGCAGGGCCACAGCGGGAGGGTATTTGCACTGGGCTGTTGACAAAGCTCTTTAGGTCCCTGAAGAGCACCTAAAGGCAGGGGTGGCTTCTCCAACAGCCACATCTGGTGGTCCCGGAGCGAAATCGGTGGCTGTGATGGAGCCTGTTTGATTCTAAGAATGAAATACTGATGGATTCAGGCTTGGAATGGGCAAGTTCTCCACGATGCAACACTGGGGAGGGCAGGGGTAGCTGTGAGCAGAGTGTTCAAGGAAAACTCCCCGTTTTCAGAGAGGATGCTCCTGCCTGAGGAGGTTTGGGACGGTGAAAGAGCAGCACGAGGAGCGGGAGAGGCAACACACACCCCTGGTTGCTCATAAGCACCAAGTCAGAGGTTTGCCCTTCCCTCCAGCATGATGGATGGCCGGGAATCTCCAATGGATGGAGCTGGAAAAGACAAATCCTCCCCAGGGCACCCACGGCTCAGTCCGCAGTCATTAAGGGAGCGGCTCATCAGGCTCCGCACATAATTACAGTGTTACAAATTCAATTGCTGCCCGGGGAGGGCAGGCGGGAAGCAGGACTCTCCCGGGCATTTTGAAACTCTGGGAGGTACCCCAGGAACACACAGGGCAGGATCCAAGCTCGTGCCTGGCTCACAGGAGGTGCTCGGAGTGGGAAGGGCGGGAAGGATGATCCCAGTGCCTGCCTCAGCCTTACACAATACCCACCACTGCCAGGGCAGCTTTCCTCCCAAAATCCAGCCCTGGATTCCCCTGGGCTGGGCGCGGAGGAGGAGGGTGGATCAGGAGCACTGCAGGAAGAGGGATTTCCATGGAACAGCGCCGGGGAAGCGCAGATGCCTCATCCCTGCCCATCCCTCCCTCCGCACGTGCTTCCCGACCCCGCCACACCTGGGAGCGCCCCCAGGGATGCTGAGGGGCCGTTCCTTAAAGCCCACGGGACGGAGGAGCTGTTTGGCAGGGAAGTCGCAGTTCTGAGCAGTGCCTTTGCCCCAGACAGAGCAGGATCCAGGGATCCAGCAGAGTCAGCCTGGAGGCACTCCCAGAGCAACAGAAATTAACGCTGCTAAATAATAATGCTGACAAATTCCCTTAGAAATGGTCATTGCATAGTAAAAACCCATTAAAATCAGCCTTCCAACCCCTCCTCTGCTGTACCAGGTAGGATGGAGGGGGAGTTACCTCAGAGCCAGGGAATCTCTGCTCCCTGTCACCCACCTCTGGCCAGAGTCCAGGGACAGCAGAGGATGAGAGATAAAGACAGAAAAAAAAATTACTCTGGAGGCTGGAGCCTTAAATGATGGATATTTTCCATTATTTCCATCATTTAATGGCATGGGGTTTGAGGACTGTGTGTTACAGACTAGCCATGCCCTGCTCCAAAGCATCTCTGCTGCCTTCTCCCATGGAAAAATCCACCTCACCAGCAAATAATCAACACACAAGAGAGGAGAGGGAAAGAAAAAGATTAAATCAAGCATAAAATAAGCAAGAAAAAAGAAGCAAACCACAAGAGAAATCCAACGTTCTCTAAAAATCTGAAGTTTATTCATTAGAATTCAGTGAAAGGAACATTCATTTTAAAACACAATCAATACATTAAAAACTCGAAAGGACTAGTAGCAATGAGACCAGAAAGAAAACAAAAACAACCCCAAAATTCAGGCAGGTTGGTGGCCTGGGAGGAGCCAGCAGCCCGGCAGTGGGATGGGGCAGCCAAGGACAAGGGTTAATTCCTTTTTCTCCTTTAGAGCAGAGAGGCTTTTCTAAGATTTGAATTTTTCACTTCACCCAAAGGGAGCTTTAGTGTGACTCAACAGGGGTGAGAAGAGCAGGAGGCCCCAGCTGGAGAGGAGGGAGACCAAAACTCCAGGGCAGAGGGAATGTGGAAGGCAACGTGGGTCCGAGCCCCGGGAATGTTTGCTGAGCAACCTCCCCATCCATCCCCGTGCTGGGAACGGGGCAAACCCAATGAACAAAAACTTGTAAAGAGCCAAATCAGCAGCAACTGCCATCTCTGCTGGGGGAAAAAAATCTGGTTTTGGCTGGGGTTAGCTTTCCAAAAGCTCTCCTCTCTTCTGATCCCAAAAGCCAAGGCAGTATCACTGCGGGAAGGTGCTGTAGTGATGGTGGCAGTGCAGGTGGCACTGGGCTGGAGATCCCAGCCAGCAGAAAGGAGAAGGTGGCAAGCCCTGCTAATCCAGGATTATTTAAGGAGCAATCCATAGGCCTGGAGCAGGTGCTGCTGCCTGCATGAGGATGAAATTGCAGCTCCCAGCCCAGCCAGGGAGCACCAAGGGGAGAGGGAATCTGTTCAAGAGCACTGCCAAGCACCAACCAACAGCATCTCCTGCCAGGGCATTTAAGTAAAGCCCCGAATTTGGATAAAATAATGTAAGGAGACAGCAGGGAAAGCCCCAAGTGACACCTGTGGGCTTCTAGTTTCGAGATGGTCAACAGCACCTGGAGGGAGAAATCACCAAAATCCACAAATTCAGGTTAAAAACAACACTTAGAAGAAATGAAACAACAGTTGGACGAGTGTGACAGAGCAGGGTTAGAGACGTCTCAGCGGGGTGTGCAAAGTGTGTGTGTGCTGTGAGGGGCCGGAGTTATTCCAGCTGGGAAGTGGCCCAGCACATTCCTGGAGGAGCACAGGAAGGATTCCTGGCATGGCACGGGCATGGCAGCAGCAGGAATTGCCTTTTCTCCACGGGAAGGGCAAATCACACCACTTGGAGCGACGACACACATGAGTAAAAGAACAGTCCGTTAAATCTTCCCCATGATTATAAAATGCAAAACTATACAAAAATAGAGAAAAATCGACCTTTTTTCTTAGGTGTATAAAAACAAACAAACCAAATAAAACCCCAAAGTCCCCAAAATGCAATACAGAATCACTTGGTAGGCTGACCCCAACGGCAGTGGTTTCATCATGAGTTCACAGCCCCAATTCATCACTTTAGGCAAGACCTTCCCTGGAAGGGACAAATTCCTCGAGTTTTTCCTTAGTATCTTGGCAAGACAATCTGCTATTCCTGACTTTTAAGACTGCTTTCTGGTTAGGAAGCCCTTTTGCATGAAAAGCCCCAATGAGCACTCCCAAATTTGAGCTCCTCAGGTAAGGCAGTGTTGGACTGATCCAGATCCAGCCCAGATTTGTTCCTATGTATCCCAGTGTGTTTTGGGAAGAGGCAGTGAAATCCAATCCCTACTGCAGTGATCATTTACAGACTGAGTTACTGCATTGAAAATCCTTATTTTGTTGTGTTAACGGGTCAGAATCCACCGCTAATACAGCAAATTAACGTTTAGAAAACGTATTCTAATTCAACAGATATTTGCTTCATGTAATTCTCATTGAATTAAGAGGAGAAACCTTTGGTATAAAGTCAGATTATCAAGCCTTGGCTGTATTGCTCCCCCTAAACCTCCCCAGCGCGTACCTACAACTGAAAACATTATTCCAAAACATCACGTCGGCGACGGAACATTCATTGTAGCACCGAGACACTTCCACCCCCCAGCAGGACTTTGGCAAAGGCTGCACCACGGCTGAACAAAAGCTACAAGCCCCAGAACCCACAAGATGCCTTTGGTGAGACGCTAAAACAAAGGAAACCAGGAGTTAAACCCAGCAAAGGGCTGTGAGGGTGTGTGGCAACGTCCCCCGTGTCCCTGTGGTTTGTGGTCTGTGGGTGGTGAGATGGGCAGGGCTGAGACCTGGCCCTGACCTGGCTCCCAGCAAGGGGAGCCTGCTCCAGTGAGGAATATTCCAATATTCCAGCATTCCAATACTCATTAGCAGCTGTTCACATGCAGCACTAACAAGGGGAGAAACAACCTTGGAGCGAAGGGACCTTCCACTGGCTGACCACGTTCTCCTCTTCAGGAGCGGCACCAAGAGCCACGTTTGTCCCAGGAAATCCTCTCCGGTGTCACAGAGGGATGGGAGAAAAGACCCATGGCATGGTGGGCTCCTGCAGGAACTCCCTACAGCAGGAAAAACTAAGGTTTAAGCCCATGGATGCACAGACAGGTCTGCGCCACCTCAGCAGTCTGGGCAGGGAAATAAAATCACACTGAGCCTGGCTCTGCTTTCCCCTGCTCCTTCCCAGATATTCAAGGACAAGGCAGGACAAGGCAGAAGGAATCTCTTCTCAAAAACAATTATCATTTTGCTCTGGGGGGAAAAAAATACCAAACCCAAAGCAGCTCCTGGTGCTGGAAAACACAGCAATGCCAAAGAGCTGCTGCTGGAGCCCCCGGAGCCACATCCATGTGGAGACGAGAGCAGCAGGAGGGGGACCCAGCACAGCACCAAAAGTGAATCAGGGCCGGGCAGAGCCATCCCTCGCTCCATAAACGGGGAAAAACTCTGGTATTTCCAGTTTGGGATTTTTTTTTTTTTTTAATGCTACAAATTCTGCTGGAAATAAAAGCAGAAAAGGGGCAACAAGGGGTGGGGGAACAAAAATCATCAGCGGAAAGAGAATTAAAATCAGAACACAGAGCTTGGGAAGGACGAAGAGGAGGCAGCTTTGTGTCATGGACAGGGAGGTCTGGATCAGAGCCAAGGCTGTTTGGGATCAAGGGAGAAGCCCCAAGGACCAATGGTCTGAAACAGATGTCACAGGAGCTCATTATGACCCCTCAGACAAAGTCTGACCCCTCAGCTCGTGTCCCTCCTCCATGTTCCTTCAAAGAGGACAAAAATCCCAAACCTGCAGCAACCTCCAGCTTTTTTGTTCCCTCCAGCCAGGAGGAAGAGGCCACGAAGCCCAGTTTAGGCTGTGGTACATCCCATATGCCAATGAACACGGAACTTCCCTCCTGTGAGTTTATGCAGAGAAAGCAACTCTAAAATAATAAAATCAAATTCAAAAGCCACAAAACTTCCTTTTGAGAAAGTAATAGCACCTGCCACTTCACAGCTACAGGCACGATGCAAATTTAGCTTATTTCAAAGACCTCATCTGTGTGCCCACAGTCCCGGAGAGACAAGAAGCTGGGACAAAGCACGGGAAAGGTTTCCACCAGGCATTACACACTGGGAAGACAGACCACAACAAAGAAGGAACTGACACTTTGTTCTTGAAAGGGACACCACGGACAGCACATCTCTCCAGGCAAACTGAAACTGGACCTGGAGAGCATTATCAGCGCACACACAAAAGCTCCTGCTTTCCTTTGGGGCAAGGAAAAAAAAGTAATAAATAAAAATGTTGCTGCAAAGTTCCCCTTCCAGCTGACTCGCCCCCTGGGAACAATCAGCATCCTTCCCCCCAGCTCCACAACCAAGACCGAGATGGAAGACATTCAAAGTGAATCTGAACCAAAACATTTCAGCGAGAAGGGGAAAAGAAACACCATTTCTCTCAAAAGTGTCCCCAAGGCTTGTTCCCCCAGCTCCAATCCTAGCCAGACCCCAAACCTGCCACTCTGGCAACAGGTCCATTCCCAGCTTCTGTCCGGGCAGCAGTGCCAGGGGCTGCTGCTGCACTTGACATCGGAGAGGGCTGGAAAACCAGGAAGGGTCTCAGTGTTGAGACAGGAACCCTGGAGGCAGCTCTGATCCCCCCAGAGCGCCCGCATGGCGAGGTCCAGCTCCCATCACTCACCCTCACCCCGCCCGCTCACGGCCTCCCCCTCCCTGCCCTGTGCCACTTCCACCGTGCCTGGAGCAGCCCCTGGGTGACGGGTGACATTCCTGCAGCTACTCTGCGTCGGTGACATTGAGGGCGGTGCCGCGGCAGTGCCCGAGGGTGCCCCTGCCCTTCAGGGGCTCCGCACAGCGCTCCGGGCTCTCCGCAGGGCCGCTGTTCCCGCCGGGATGCTGCGGCACACCCTGGGCGATGCCCACGGGCTTGCCCTTGGAGCGCTTCTCCGGGGAGCAGGCAAAGCCGAAGCTCGGGGGCAGCTCCGCGTCTCCCAGGGGTACCAGGCGGGACAGCTTGGGCACCTCTCCGTGGTACTTGTAGGGCCCAGCCACGTCCCGCGCGCGCCGCGCCTCGGGCTGCAGGGGCAGGTTGGAGGGGCGGAGCGGCTGCCGGGGCAGCTCTGGCTCTTGGGGCCGCCTGTCCGGAGCCTCCCCGGAGAGGGCCGGGAAAGGGGACACGGTGCCCGGCTCCTCGGACGGTTCCCACACGCTCTCCATGGCGCCGGCCGGAGCGAAGCCCCAGAGCTCCATCCCGCCGCCGTCGCTGCCACGCTGCAGGTGCTGCAGGCCCGGCCAGCTCAGCCCGCCCTCCAGGGCCGCCGGCTCGCCCTCCTCCTTGCTCCTGCTCCTCCGCGCTCCGCCCGAGTCCTTCCTGCCGCCCTCCCGCCGGGCCCAGAGCCGGCAGGGCTGCGGGCCGCTCCGGGCAGCCTGCGGCTCGGCCAGCTCGAACTCCAGGCTCTCCGTGTCCAGGGAGCGGCTCCGCCGGTCCATGGAGAGCGGCGCCGGCATGGAGGGGCTGAGCCCGTGGAGGCGCAGGTGGCGTGGCAGGCTGGCCACCCCCCAGTTGCAGCTCTGGAAGGAGCCCGGGGAGAACCCCAGGGACATTCTCTCGTCACATTCAGCCAGCGACTCCTTCTGTCCGTAGCCATCGTCAAAGGCCTCGGCGATGTCCTCGCTCAGCTCCGGGTGCTGCTCACACTCCCCTTCCCCCTCCTGCTCCACGTCCACCACGTCGAAGGTGACCATGGTGGGGAGGGCGGGGAGGTTCTGGGTGAAGGACGAGCTGGAGGCCGAGCTCCCCAGGCTTTCGGAGAGGCTGGAGAAGAGGGTCCCGCTGCTGGCAAACTCTACCAGCGCCTGGGAGAAGTTCACGGCGTGCTCGGGCTCGCTGCTCACCTGGGGCTCGCCGGGACCGGGCTCTGCTCCATAGCCAGGGAACATCCCTGCCTTGGCTGGGATGGAGTCCCCAAACAACCCACAATCCGGGTCCGAACCGAACCCTGGGGTGTTCTTTGTGAGCTGAATAAGGCAACTTCCTGGGGCTTTTTGGCTGTTGTAACAGTTTTCTGGACACAGAGTCCCTGGAAAATCCCTCCACTCGGGATTTTCAGCTCTAGCCACCAGAACCCCACCATTCACAGCCCGGTTCGGGGCGTGCGAGGCCACCTGCTCACCGCCAAGGCCACTCTGGCTCTTGCCACTCGAGCTGGCTGCTCTAGTTTTACATTCAATGCACTGCTTTTCCCGGGGATGCTTCTCCTTGCTGGAAACATCCAGGCGTTTCAGCACCGGTTCCCTCTGCAGCTCCCAGTAGAGCAGCTCCTTCTGAATGGCTGCAAGACCTTCCTCTTCTGTTTCCATCACCCCCCTTTTCTGATTCATCATCTGCTGGATCAGGCTCTTCTCTGCAGGCAGGCAGAAGTCCATGAAGTAGCTGAAGATGCCCGGGCGGGGGCCTTTGCCCTCGAACAGCGATTCCTCCCCGTGAGAGGGGCTCATCAGCGCGTCAAACTCATAAAGTGCATCGCCGCTGTAGCTGTCCCGGGGCAAACGGTCCTTCTTGAGCTCCTCTCCAGCCTCATCCTCCGGCCCTGGTGTGGTGGAGTCGTAATAACCCTCGTCACTGTTCGGGGCAGACTCCTGCTGGTCGCTCTGGGGCGTCAGGAGGTCGACGCCGTCCATGGGGTCCCCCATGTAGGGGTGGGCATCCCCCTCGTGCGAGGCGTGTGTCTCCAGGCTGCTGCGGGACACCTGGGCCCCGTAGCTCCTGTCCCCTGGCACGCTGCCGTCCCACACCTGGTGCAGGTACTCCTCGGCCTCCTCAGGAATGGCCATCTCCTCCCCGCCACCCTGGTAGGTGACCAGGCAGGAGCTGCGCTTGGCGGCCTCCCTGCTGCGCTCCACTGAGATGCTGCTCTCGGCGATGTCGGGCTCGGCGATGTCGTCCCCGCAGCCCGTCAGGGAGTCGAAGCTCTTCAGGGAGGTGACGTCTCCCAGGATGAGGCTCAGCAGGTCCCCGGAGTGCAGGCAGGGAGGCTCGCTGTCCATGAGGTCCGGGTGGAAGGCCAGCAGCAAACTGTCACGGTCAAACTCTGCGCAGGCGGCAGCGTCAGCCTCTGATTTCATATCTGGAGCGTCTCCATCTCCTGGCACCGCCACCACTGCATCGCCCTCGGAGCTGCCCCCTTCAGCCACAGGGCAGGAGGGCTCAGGGGCCTCCCCACAGCTGGGCTCACCCCCCGGGCAGGCCGTGGGCACAGGGACCGGCCCTGCCCCCCTGCCCTCCGCAGCCCCCCGGCTCTCCACTGCCACCCCTGGGGCACTGCCGGGCTCCTCGGGGTCCCCGTTCCACTCGGGGAGCTCTGCCCTCTCCCCCTCTGCAGCCTTGCTCTTCCTGTGCCGCCGGATGCTGTTAAAAAACCCCTTCAGGCCTTTTTTGGGCCTGGGAAAGGAGGACTTGTCCCCATTGGGCTTCTTGTCACAGCCCTCGATGCTCCCAGGGGGAGAGTTGTCCTGCTGGCCCAGGTCCCCCCTGGCTCCGGTGTCCCCGGGCAGCTGAGCGCTGCGGGAGCAGGGCAGGGGGCCGGGATGCACATCCAAGGGGCTGTCGGGCTGGGCCCTGTCGGACGTGGCGCTGCTCAGCCCATCGTGGGTCTTGCACTTGCTGAGCCCCTTCTTGCCCTGGCCCTTGCCCCGGCCCCCGAAGAAGCTGGGCAGGGTGCAGATGCTCCTCTTGCCCCCGAACAGCTTGAAGGCCGTTTTCCGCAGCTTCCCGGGCGGCGGCGGCTGCGGCTCCGCGGGGTTGTTGGCACCCTCGGGAGGCGCATCCCCGCCCTCCTCCCGCCGCTGGTCACCGCCGGCCCGCTCCTCCAGGCTGCCCGTCTCCATGGCAGCAGGGCTGGGATCTAGCTGGGAAGGGCGGCTTCGGGAGCACAGCCCTCCTGGAGCAGGGATGGGCTCATCACAGATGACCTAGGACAGAGGGAAAGGTGACAGAGGTGAGGGGAAGGTGCAGAGCCAGGGCTGTCACAGGGAGAAGGACTCCATCACCAGCTGAACTGGAGCTGCAGGAGCCTCTGAGCTCCCTCCACTCCCAAAATCCAGCCACCAAAACGTAGCAATGCGTAAATTTACCAGTTCACCAGAGCAGGCAAATCACACGTCTCCACCGGGCAGCGTCCCTGGGGACAGGCAAGTCCGACCCCCAAGCCAGCTCGCTCCAACCCCTTCAGCTTCCCAGATTGTTTTGCCTCCAGGGAGATGAGGTTCGGCCACCAGCTGCCTCTGAGTGAGGAAACAGAGGCTGCTCCAGCAGGGAGAAGGGCTGGCACCTGCCAAACCCCACTTCCCACCCTCCCACACCCCGTGCCAAGCTCCAGGGAGCATCCTGAGGGAGGCCAAACCAGGGCACAGCCCTCACACTACATACGTGCCCAGGAAAAAAAACCACTTGGGTTACTATGCTGGCTTTTTTTTAATAGAAGATTTCAGTTGTTTTTAAAATAATCTGTCCAGTGACAGAGAATCGCATTAAAAACACCCACTGTGAAACCCCTGATCAGATTATCCTGGAAGGAGAGAGGCAGGTTGGAAATCTGACCCGCTGTCAGGAACAGGAGAAATAAAACAATTACAATCATGTTACTTTTGCAGAGATGAGGGTGGAGAAATTAAATGCAATAAAACCCAAATGCACTGCCAAGCTGTAACGCCTGAGGCTGAGCTCTGACCAGCGTGAGGCCAGGGAAGCTCCCTGTGCTGTTGAGCCAGAGATCCCAAATTAAAAATACATCCAAAAGGCCTCTGCTCCTGCAACCCCACAGAAAACCCGCCATCTCAGGGGTGGTTTTTTTCACTCAGGTTGGGATTGCTTTGACTCTACGATTTGGAATCATTGACCACGGCAGGGGTTGGAACTGGATGGGCTTTAAGGTGCCTCCCAACCCAAACCATTTCCATGACTCTGGAATTCTGGGATTGGTGGTAACCCCTCACATTCACCTGTCCCTCTGGAACCAGCAGCTAGGGCGTAGCTAGGGTCACCTTCCCACTGGCAAAATGGGCTTTTCCATCTCTGCCAGAGCCTTCCCAGAGTCCCAGATGCCTCCAAAGCCTCTGGAGCATTGCTTGGCATGGAAGGGACCCCCACTCCTGGTACCTGTGCAGGGCTGCTGGAAATCTGGGGGATGGAATGACCCCACACCTGTACCTGGACAGCAGCTCCTTGAAAAAATAGCAAGGGGGGGGATGAAATAGAGCCAGGATTTCAAAAATTCCATTTGGGAATCATTTCTCCCCGGCTCCACGTCAGCACAGGCTGCGGGCACCGGGGGGAAAGGGGGTGTTGGAGAAGAATAAAAAAATGAAACAAATAAAAATGGAAATAAAGACAAATGAAAGGCACCGAGGGCAAAGAGCCCCGACTAATAAACCCACGAAAAACAGGGTTGAAAACCACCAACAAAACCCAGCACCGCAACAATGAAGCGCAGCGGCGGGGACCCCGCGGGACCCCGGCCCGCCCAGCCCCGCGGGGGGAGCCCCCCAGCCCGGCCCTCCCGCTCCCCCCGCGCTCCCAAACTTTCGGCAGGGCCCGGGAGAACGCGAGGGGCGGCCGGGTCGGGCCGCGGGGCAGCGGCTCGGCGGGAGCGGGCACGGGCGGCGCCGGGGCCGCCGGCGGACCCTCCCCGTGCCCCGCAGCACTTACCGGCGGGGAGCGCGGCCCCCGGAGCCCCCCGGGATCCCCCCGGGCCCCGCTCGGGCCCCGCCGGACCCCGGCCCAGCCCTCAG
>JAYRBT010000156.1:18547585-18573537 GCA_036023395.1 Myiotriccus ornatus
CCCGCCGGACCCCGGCCCAGCCCTCAGGCCGCTCAGGGGCCGCGGGTCCGCCCGGCGCGGGCGGCAGGGGCGGTGCCGCGTGACGGCGGGGGCGGGGCCAAGGGCGGGGCCAAGGGCGGGGCGGGGCCTCCTCACGGGGCGGGGCCTCCGCTGTCGGCTCGCGGTGGTGAAGGGGCGTGGTCTGAGATAGGGGGCGTGGCCGCTACAGAGATCGCGTTGCCAATGGGCGTGGTCTTGGTGCAGGGGGCGTGGCCTTTGAGGTGGACTCGCAGTGAGGAGGGGAGTGGCCTATGTGGGCGTGGCCGGCACCGCGGGATAGCAATTACGGAGGGGGCGTGGCCTCGGTGGTGAAAGTGACGTCACTCCCCGGCTGGGTAGGGTTGTGGCGGGGGCGTGGTCTCGGTGGCGAAAGGGGGCGTGCCCTAGGTGGGCGGAGCTCGGTGGCGGGGGGGCGTGGTCTCCCGGGGGCGTGGCCGCGGCACGGCGGGTGACAGAGGGACAGGGGGTCGCGGACACACGGACACGGGGGCAGGTGGCGCTGCCGGGCGTGCCGGGGTGTGTTCGCCGGGACACCGCCCTGCCTGTGCTGCTGCCACGCACGTGGGTGTCCCCCGCGGGCCAGCGCTGCACCCCCGGCTCACACCCACACACCCATCGCACCCCGGTCACACCCCACCCACACCCACCGCTGCATTCCCGGCTCACGCCACCCGTCACCCCCCAGCACCCACCCACTGCACCCCCAGCTCACCCCCAGTCACCCCCCTGGCTCACCCCCACCCCTCACATACCCGGATCCCCCATCCCACACCCCACTGAGCAGCCCGACACTGAAGACCCCCCTTTTGGGGATCCCCCAAATCCCAAAAGCCCCCTCAGATCCCCATGTGGGAGTGACACGTGGCCCCCTGGCATGGAAGAGACACCCTCACCCCTCCCGCGGGTGGGAATCCCCCCTGGAGCATGGCAGTGTCCCCTCTCCCACCCCCCATCTCCTGCTGGATCACCATCACTATGTCCTGGTGGTGTCTGGATGGGGAGGGAAAGGCCATGAGCATCATCATCCCCCATGGAGCAACTCCCAGTGCTTTGCCCAGCTACACCCAAGCCCTAATTCTCCCCTTGGGAGAGGCCCCACAGCCTAATTAATAGATGCTGATTAATAGATCCCAGGAGCCTTGAAACGAACCCATAAATCCTGCAGGAATCTTGTGTTTGGCCAAGAGTGATCCTTGGAACTCCTGACATGGAGCTCCCACCCCCTACCTCTGCCTGGCAGTGCTTCCCTTTGGGATGCCATTAGGGTAGGATAAATCCCTCAGGAACACATTCTGCTGCATCCCAAAAGTGCTCCAGAGCATCACCAGCACTGTGGTTTATCCATCAGCTCCTGGCTGTGGGAAGAGCCAGGAAGGCACCTCCACCAGTGAGGGGGATCCCAATGCCTAAGGCTAGAGAGATGGAGTCACAGAGGTGGTGCTGGGACACCCCATTCCGGGCTCATCCTGAAACTCCCCAGGCACAGCAATTCCCTGCATCCCTTCAACCATGCCGGCTGGGCTGCCGGGCTCTTCCAAACATGGGATATGTCCCCAAACGGGTCACAAGAGTTTAACAGCAACAGCAGCAACATTTTTAATTAAAACCCCAACCCTGCCCAGTCACAGAAGACCCTCAGCTACAACATGAACAACTTTTGGGGTGAGGAAGATGATGTTTGGGGTAGAGATGAGGTGGGGTTTTGGGACTCTGGATACCCCCCCAGCCAGAGTGGGCACACATGGCTGGGTCCAGCCCCACTTCTGCCCCTGCTGAACAGAGGGGACTCTTGGAAAGCTCTCTGGGAATCATAGAATCAGGGAATGGGTTGGAAGGGACCTTGAAGCTCATCTCATTCCACTCCCTGCCATGGGCAGGGACACCTTCCACCAGCCCAGGTTGCTCCAAGCCCCATCCAGCCTGGCCTGGGACACTTCCAGGGCTGGGGCAGCCACAGCTTCTCTGGGCAACCTGTGCCAGGGCCTGCCCACCCTGGGAAAGGGGGTTCAGGGGCAGCAGATGCCACATTGTGGGGGAACCTGCAGGCACAGACCTGGTTGTGCTCCCCAGGAGAGGATGAGGGAAAAGCAGCCTTTGCTCCTCTCCCTCTGCCTTTCACACCTTTTCCCAACCCTTTCTCCCACCAACACCAACTAAAGGTGAAAAATCCCTCAGCAAAGAGGTTTAGAGGCAGACCCAGGGAAATCAGATCCTGCCCCACCATCACTCTGATGCAGACCAGGAGCTGAGGTGTCCTGTTTCCTCTGCCCCTTCCCTCCCCAGCCTTTCACACAGGCACCAGTTTCGGAGACAGGAATGACTTTGCGACACAAATTCCCGTCGGTTCCGTGGATTTCAGAGCTTCACTGCCAGATGTCAGAGTGGCTGTCCCTGGAGGCGGGCCGTGTGTCACGGCTGGTGCTGCAGGTAGTTGGCCAGGACTGTGGGGATCTCCAGCTCTCTGAGGGTGGGCAGGTGGCCAGGCTGCTTCAGGATTCGCCTCATGGCCAGGCGGGACTGGGACAGGAGGGACTTGGGGTGAGCTGTGTGAGGAGACAGGAATAATGAGACAGTCACCCCCAAGGCCCTGCTCCCCTCCAACCCAGCAGATCAAAACCAGACAGGGTTGGACTAGATGGTCTTGAAGGTCCCTTCCAACCCAAGGCTTCCCATGATTCTAGGAAAACCAAACGTCTCTTGTGCTGGGGACACAGACCCAGACACAAGCTTTGCAGCACGAGTTCCACGGGAGCTGGGCAGGGAGAGGAAACCTTCCATCCTCATATGGAAAGAAGTGCATTTTTCCTTGGCACAGGCAGTACAGGAGAGCCCAAACTGAGCAGCAGAGAGGAGAGGAATGGTGAAAAGCACCTTTAACCCAACAACAGAGTGGAAATACCAGACTATGGGAGTCATAGAACCATGGAATGGCTTGGGCTGGAAGAGACCTTAAAGCCCATCTTGCACACCTTCCACTAGACCAGGTTGCTCCAAGCCCTGTCCAACTTGGCCTTGAACACTTCCAGGGACGGGGCAGCAGCCAAGTGATGCTGCAAGGGGAGTTGAGGCTTAAGGAAAGCCTGGGTAAAGCACAAGATAAAGGGAAGGGGAGCCAGCAGCAGCTTAAACAAGCAAACCTAGTGCCTGTTTCCAAGCCTGGGCCCACTCCAGGTTACCTCTGGCCTGCAGCAGCAGCTCCAGCCCCTCGCTGCGCGGTGCTCGCCCGTCCACGGGCACGTTGGGCAGGTACACGTTGGCTCCGAAGTCAATGAGCAGCTTGATGAACTGGCTGTGGCAGCCGTGCCTCAGGCACGTCTCCAGCAGGGTCTTGGGCTCCTTGATCTGGGCGATGACCGCCTGGTCTGTGCAGTTGTAGTCGGGGTCGGCCCCGTGCAGGAGCAGCAGCCTGAAGCACTCCAGGTGGCCGTAGGCGGCCGCCAGGTACAGGGGGCCAGAACAGGACACCGAGTTGGCCGCCCAGGGGGGCAGCCTGGCCTGCACGTTGGGCTCCGCTCCGCGCTGCAGCAGCTGCCGCAGGATGGCCACGCGCCCGTCCCTGGCCGCGAGGAGCAGCGGGGAGCAGTTGTTGTAGATGCTGCCCGCGGGACTGGCCCCGGCCTCCAGCAGGGCCTCCACGCACTCGCGGTGGCCGTTGCTGACGGCCACGAACAGCGGGGTCTGGGCCTTCACGTCCAGCCCGTCCACCTCGGCGCCGTGGGCCAGCAGCACCCGCAGGCTCCGCGCGCAGCCCCGCGCGGCCGCCAGGCGCAGGGGGGTGCTGGGGACCCCCCAGCCGCTCCGGCGGTTGATGAGCCGCCTGTACCTGTCCTGGGACAGGAGCTGGCGCAGCGTCTCACAGTCGTCCTCGCACACTGCCCGGCTCAGCTCCTCGCTCTCCCCGCCGTCCTCCTGCTCGTCCTCCCGGGGCTGGAGCATGGAGAACATCTTGTTGATGTCCATCAGGCTCATTTTCGGGGGGGGTGTCGCCCATGTGCTGCTTTCATGGTAAAGGATAAAGGCAAAGATCTACAGGACGACAAAAGCGGGTGAGAACCAGCCCCTGACACCACCACCAGCTTTTTAGCATTATTTTTAATATACAGTATGGGGAAGATTTAAAAAAAAATGGACAAAGAGCATTGGGTTCTGGTGCTGCTGATGGGCAGCACTGCCCTGACACCACGTGAGGAAACCCTGAGGGCGAAGGGCTGAGGCAACCACAGAGGACAAAGGTGCAGCAGGTACACGGGTCACGTTCCCTTAAAATCATGGAATGGTCTGGGTTGGAAGGGACCTCAAAGACCATCCAGTTCCACGGGCAGGGACACCTTCCACCAGCCCAGGTTGCTCCAACCTGGCCTTGGACACTTCCAGGGATCCAGGGGCAGCCACAGCTTCTCTGGGCAACCTGTGCCAGGGCCTGCCCACCCTCACAGCCAACAATTCCTTCCCAATATCCCATCTCTCCCTGCCCTCTGGCAGTGGGAAGCCATTCCCTGTGTCCTGTCACTCCATCCCTTGTCCCCAGTCCCTCTCCTGCTCTCCTGGAGCCCCTTTAGACCCCTGCAAGGGGCTCTCAGGTCTCCCTGGAGCCTTCTCTTCTCCAGGTGAACCCCCCCAGGCTGCCTCCATCAGCCCTGAGGGGCTAAAGGGTAAGAGATTCCTCAGGGGATACTCAGGAGGAGCTCAGGAAGGCTCTGGGTGCCACAGGGTCTTGCAAGGCCCCTGCACCCGCTGCTGGGCAAAGCCTCCCATTTCCCAAACCCTCAGCACTCCCCATCCAGTTTTCCCTGGGAGAAGAGAGCACACTGGAAAAGAGCAGGAACCAACTCTGCTTCGTTCCTGGAATCTCTCACCAGCACCTGCAATTCCAAGTGTTTCGGGAAACCCCGATGAAAAGCTGGCAGTATTGGAAGGTTTTTACCCCCTGCCAGTTTTTATAGGACTTGGGTTTCAAAATAGGGGATGAGATGAATGTGAAGGGGGTCAAACACCTTTCAGCTTCTTCCTTCCCAAAACTATGCCAACATTAGAATTCCACAATTTTCCTCTCTCCTCCTGCTCAAGCCCAAGGAACATGGCTGGGTCTGAGATGTTCACAGTGAGAGGTTTGGGGTGGTGGGATGAAGGGGGGGATGCTGAGCTGATCATACTGAGCAGAGACTGAACCCCCCACGACTGCGGGCTCTGGGTGCAGGATGTGGCTCAGGGCAGCAGGGGACAGGAATGTGATGTCCCAGCTGGAGATGGGATGGGCAGAGGAATTTCTCGGCAGCCCTGTGGCATCTCGGGTTTCCCCCCGGCAGAGGCAGAGCTCGGTCTCTGCTCCCCCCTCGGAGGAGCCGAAGAGCTGCACCGAGCAATTAACCTCGAGCAATTAACCTCGATCTGCAAACGAGCTCGTCGTTAACGGGGCAGCCACGGGGGGCCCGTCCCAAATCCGCCCCCGAGCTCCCACTGACCCTCTGCCAGGCCACGGCACAGCTGGGGGAAGTGGGACAAATCTGATGGCCCTGAGTGACAGCAAAGCTCTGCTGGGCTTCCACCCCTTGTCCCAATTTATATAGAGATATATGGAATCGTAGCATCGCTGTTATTCATTAGACACGCTGATAATGAGCTCTGGAGCTTTGGGATCACCTCACCCACGTGGCTAATGGGTTTGGGGGGGGGTTGTTGCAGATTTGGTTCAAAAATAAAGTTATATTACAAGTTATATTTCCAAGGGGAACAGTGTGGAAAAGTAAAAGAGCAGCAGTAACATTTCCCGAACACACAAACAGCATCTCCAAGGGAAGGTTACTTGGACAGCGAAAGTACTTGTGTGAGTAGCTCACAGAGACTCCTCAACCAGAAGATCCCAAACCAAAATTCATGGAATCCCAGAGTGGTTTGGGTTGGAAGGGGCCTTGAAGCTCATCTCATTCCACCCCCTGCCATGGGCAGGGACACCTTCCACCAGCCCAGGTTGCTCCAAGCCCCGTCCAGCCTGGCCTTGGACACTTCCAGGGCTGGGGCAGCCACAGCTTCTCTGGACAACCTGTGCCAGGGCCTGCCCACCCCCAGAGAAAGTTGTCATGTCCTGAGCTGGAAGAAGCTGTCCAGGCATCCAGTGACCCCCCAAAAAAGAGGCGGTGGCAGAGAGCACACCTGTACAGCTGGTTCCCAGGTACCTCCCTCCCACCCCCAGGGGATCCTGGAGCTGCCTTACCTGGGGAGGGGGGTGCTCACAGCACCTGAGGCCTTGGGGGTCCCATGGAGAGTCCTCCCATGGATTAAACCCAAACCCAGGAGCAGAAGAGAGGGGACCCTGCTGGGGATGGCCACTCGCTCCGTGTGACCAGAGCAGGCTCAGAGCTCGCAGCTGAAATGCCACGGCGGGACAGGGCCGGGGCCTGGGGCTAATTTTAGCCCCTTGGGGGTTTTATCTTACCACTTCCATTCTTGGAGAGTTCCCCCTGGGTAAATATAGCCAGGGCAGCGAGGTGGGGGGAGGCTGGGACAGGTGCTGGGGGCTGCCTGACCCATCTGAGCAAACACAAAGCATTTGCTTCCCTGTTTCCTCACAGGAATCACAGGGAACTGGGTGGTTTGGGGTCCTCTGCCAGGGCTGCCAGTCACCCAAATTCCCTCTTAACCCCTCTGCTGACCACCTTCTTCCCTTTCGCAGCAACAAAACGGCCATTTGCATCATCCAGAATTGCTTATTAAACACCAGAAGAACAAAAGGCATTGAAGACAGTCCAGATTTCCCTCCTGAGCTGCTCCTTCTCCCCTGGATGCACCTGCCAGAGGGAACCATGGCTGTGGCTTTGTAAAATTAAGCAGCAGAGAGGAAGGGAAGGAAACTTTACAGGGCAAACAAAAGGAGCAGAGAACAGCACTGGGGCTCTTATCAAAAGCTGTCAGCTGGGAAGTGTAATTGTATTTTATCCAGTTCCCTTGAAACCTTCTCCCAAGTCCTGGGCGGTGCAGCAGGAGCAGCCTGGCAGTTTGAGGCAGAGTTATCAGTGGCACGAGATAACGAGAGAGGAACCAAATTATCCAGCAGGAAAATCTCCACTGCTGCCAGAAGTGAAATCAGGGGGCTCTGCAAAATGTGTGATGTCCCATGTCACCACCACCTGGTTTGTGGGCACTGCTGAAGAGCAGGGAAATGCTCAGTATTGATTGGTTTAGACTTCTGGCTTCCTCATAGTCTCACTCTCCAAATTCAGCCAAAAATAGGTTATTACTTCAACAAGGTCAGTTTCCCCAGTGGAATTATGGAGTATTACGTGGATAAACATGGGAGCAGGAGCGGAGAGTTCAGGGTTTGCTGAGTGTCAAGAAGCTGCGACCACAACGGGGAGGCTGCCGAGAGAAAAGCCAAGCCTGGCTGGAAACCCACAAAACACAGAAACCAAAGCAGCCTTTAAAAAGGGAAAGAAAAAGGGAGTGCAGACAACAGAGTGAATACATGTTAGAAAACGTGAAATGTAGGAAACTTGGAGATGAAAGGAAAATCCTTGAATAGGAAATTAATGATAAACTGCTTATTCTTTTGTTGTTGTTCTCGCTGCTGTTTAGCTGTTAACTAAGAAAGATCTTAGAAACAAGAGCAGCTCTTTGGTAAAGGAGCAGATTAAACTGAATACTGATGAGGAAGCACTTGCTGAGAAACCTCCTCAGCTGGAATCACGCACGGACACGCTCCTGGTGCTCCCTGTGCTGCTGCAGGGACCTGTTCCGTGCATCCCACGGGGATATTTACATCAGCAGAGCCAGATAAACCCTGAGGGGAGCCCAGGGAGAGGTGACTGATAAGCCTGACCCATTTTGGAGAAGCTTCCCAGTGCTTCAAACTCCAGGGAAGGCCAAGGAGTCAGGAAAAGCCTTTACCTGGAGGAGCTCCTGGCATGAGCAGCTGTCCTGAGCCAGAGGCTGACCCGGCCTGGGCTCCAGCAGAGCAACCCTTTATCAGCTCTCCCCTCACTGGGGAAGAATTAGAAAGGCTGAAATGTACTTAATGCCAGTCAATAAGGTTTTTTGGGAAGGTAAATCCTGTCCAGAGTTGCTTCCATTAAAGAGATTATAGTTATTAAGGCAGCTGAGGAGAGCTAATGAGCTTTTGGATTTAAGGCTGCTAAGCATCCCGATTTAAAAGTTTAGAGTTAAACAGTCCCAAATAAATGATTTGGCAGGGATTAAGGATTTACAAACAGTCCTCAAGGTCAGAAACGCAGCTACTGAGTGGGGCTACTTTGAGCTGGGAGTCGCTGCCAGACCGCAGTGCAGCCTTTGAGCTTGGGAGTTTCCCTCCATGCCGATCACATTCCAGCACTTCTCCCTGTGGGTTCTGCTGGCCACCCTCTCTCGGCCCAGCCTGCGATTCAGGTATTCCCCAGGAGAGGGCACAGACACCCGCCCAGAATCCCCTGGCTCCGTGCACAGCCACCACTCCCTTGTAGACAATTCCCAATTTACTTGGTGCATTAACACTCAAAATACAGTTAGACATGAAGGACGAATCCAGCACCTGTTTCTTCTCCCCCTTGAGGAACTGCAGTGGCACTGGAGCGCCAGGAATCGGGCTCCCTGCTTCCAGGGCCTTCTGGGAGCTCCCTTTTGGAGCCTGGAATCCAGGATGGTTCGGGTTGGGAGGGACCTTAAAAATCACGCAGTTCCACCTTCCACCAACCCAGGTTGCTCCAAGTTTATCCCGCCTGGCCTGGGACACTGCCAGGTGGAAAGCGCTCAGCAGGAACAGCACCTGACAATCTGCAGATCCTTCCATGGGGATTTTTGCTTATGGCTGTGTCTTTATGGGTTCCCTGCTCCTCACCCACGGCTGAGCAGGCTCCAAGAGCTGTTGTCCTTTGCTGAGAGGGAGCAAAAGAGATCCGGTTCATAAAGCAGCTTTGACTTTTCCCAACCCCACTGCCCTGCTCTTACTCACTGGTTACTCAGTAACCCCTACTAAGGGTTAGCACTTACTACAACCCTTACTCAGGGTTGTTACTCCAAGGCCTACTGGGTTTTGTATGCCCCCCACCTCTCCACTCCCCTAAAGAGCAGGAAAATACAATTTCCAGGAGAACACTCCAATCTAGGAGCTGTTTGCAGGCAAGGGAAGCTACAATTAACACACCTTTCATCCAAATTTCCCCCACATGTAAACTGCACCTTTATCAATTCTAGTCAGTGTTAATGCTAATAATCCAATTAAACACAAGGCAAGTCTAATTAAGGTAAATGAAGGATTTCATTGGCAACATTAAGAACATTTAAAATTAGCAAGAAGGAAAAAAAGGCTGTGAAGCACCTGGGGACTGAGTATACCCAAGAGCCAGGCCCAATTTTTTGCCTTAATACCTTGAAAATCCCCCTTTTTAAGGTGCACGGTGCAGTGGGAAAGACTGATCAGGGGCTGGATAACAGGTCTGGGCTCTGTCCCGGGGGTTCACAGCCTCATCCTGCCCCAGGGAGGATGGAGGGCTTGGGACCAGCATCTCCTGCAGGTCCCCTCCTTGTCACTCAGCTCCCCCACGAGTATTAAAAACCTCCAAATGCTTATTTTCAGATTGATTACCAACACAGCCTGCACGGCTCTGCCAGGCACAGATTTAAACCATCCACATGCATTTCCCAAGGCAAATGGCAGCCTGAAGCATTTGGGAAAGCCTTCAAAACATCAAATCAACTCCCATCACCTCATTCCTCCCCCCCTGCAGATTTAACTGTAGGTTTGACTGTTGCTGCACAGCTCTGAGTAAGATTCCAACCTCAGTCCCAAACACAAGGCACGTTTTTTGCACCTGGAATCTCCCTCTTCCCTGAGCATTCTCCCTCCTCACCCAAGTTTTGTCTGCACTCAGAAAATGTAACATCTCCCTTGACTTTTGAAGTAATGATTAAAAAGAATGGGATAAAGGGGCATTTTTAAATGATACCCTCAGCATTGGGGCTGTGGATTCTTCACTCAGAAGCCACCAGGAAAATCCCTTCACCTGGAGCCTGGATCACCCACAAAGCTGGACTCAGCTGCTCTCAGAGGCCACAAGCTCTGTTGCTGCTCAGGAAGCTTTGCAGTCAGCCTGGAGTCACCTGTGGTTGAGGCACAAACAGCTTCCTAGGATGAAGAAAACGCTGAAGATATTTGGCTTTAATATATAAAGATATTTGGGTTTATGTATAAAGAAAAATCTAATCTAAAAAAAATCAGAGTAGCACGGTGTAAAGAAGATACTAAGTTTTAACACAGCTTCATTAGTGGTTGTTTTTAAAGACCCTGGGCAGAGCTGCATCCCAAAAAAACATTAAGGCCACCCAATTTTCCTCCTGTAAAGGAAGGGGAAGTGGCACCACACTCACTTTTAGATAAGCTCATTACTTAAGATCCTTTAATTGACTTCACATTTCCAAGTGTGAAGCTGTTCTTTGAGTTAATTAATAAACAACGAACAGACCAGCCATTTATTTACTTTAAAAAGGCAAGGTGTTTATTTTTGTGGGGAATAAAAATAAACCCTAATACAAGTGTAACTTCCTGGGACAAACACATTTAGAGAGAAAAACCCACAGTGCTTCTCTACAGATGGGACAGTTATTTTTTCAAGCAGTGCATGAACTACAGCGACACACAGGGCCATCATGGAAGGTTCTGGAACAGGGGGTTTCACCACCCACAACTGACACAGCTGTCCCTCAGCAGTGACACAAACAGCAACACTGACACTGCCAGCCAGCACTACACACAGTTTTGGGAATGTGCCTACAAAGGTCACTTTGTGGACAACAGGGAAGGTCCATCTGGGCTCGGGGTGGGATCCAGTGCTACGAGTTACTCCAGGAGTATCTGCTACATTAAATACAGATGGATTTACAGAGAGAAAGGGTGGGAGACACAGCACTCACTGGACCCTGCCCTCCTGCCCTGCTCCTGCGCTGCAGAGGGGCCAGTAAATTAATGTAATGATTAACTGGACGTCACATTAATGGAATAATTACAACGCCTGGCCCAACAAATGACACCGACTGCTGCTGGCACCCACCTGGTTCCTCAGCTAATTAATCAAGTGCTGGGTAGTAATTAAAACTGGTACATTCAGAGCAGCTCCTTCCCCCTGGGGAAGTGGCTGGATGTGCGTGAGGGCTGGGATGTAAACAAGGAAGAACTGGGTTGGTCCCCACAAAAACCACCCCAGCACCCAGAGTGGTGGGACAGGCAGGAGAGTGACACAGGCACTGCTGGAATTCTCCTGGTCCCTCATGGATATCCATCCCTGCCCTGTGCCAAGGAATGATCCTTTGGGAGGGGACCCTCAGGCACTGGGGCTGCCCAAGGACCAGGTTTGCCAGGAGGTGAAGGGCAGCAGTGCCTGGAACAGGAGCTCTTCCCTTTGAAATGCTTCTCCTGTGGGTGCTGCAGCTTTGGGAGCTCCTGCCAGGGCTCTCTGTCTCCAAACCCGCTGGGAACAGCAGTCACAGGGCTCTTCAGCGTGGACAGCCCAACCTGTAACCCCACCAGGCCTCAGTCCAGGTGGAAATCCCCTGAAGCACACCTTCAGCTCCTGGCAAATCCCGCTCTCCAGGACTCCAGAAGCTTCCTGAAGACAACTGAAGGCAAGCAAAGCTTCCCAGCTGCCTCCAAGCGAGTGATCTCCTCCATCCCAGGCATTTGTGCACCAGCCACACTGCAGGGGGAGTTTTCTTCCAAGGACTTTACTCAGGCAACCACTGAGCACAGGAACAGACCAGGCAGCCAGGAGGAAACTACACCCAAAGCCTTTAACACACTGCTTTTTCTCACCCATAAAAAGGCCAGTGGAGAACTAAAACTATGGACAAACCCATTATTCCCTTTTTTTCCATCAGAGCAAAGAGCACCCACTGTGTGTTCTCTGCCAACTCCAAAACAAGACAGAGTTTAAGGATCCACCAGAGTGAAGTTCACATTGAGACATTTCAACCGAGAAATGAAGTTCCACAGGTCCCTCTTCTACTCCAAAGCAGTGGTTTCACCACAGTATGTGTTAAAGGTCACCACTGTAAGGTTACAGTGGGGTGCAACAGGAGGGACACTGAGCACAGGCAGGAGGGCCCCAGGAAAGCCTTGGATGGACCTGGTGGAGCAAGAGGAGCTCCAGAAAAGGACCAGTTTTACACAAACAGATCCCTCCTCCCTCACAGTTCTCCCAGTCAGAGGAATCCAAATGGAAGGAAGTTGCATTGTTCACTTAAAAGCTCCAAATAAAAGCAGCATTTCTGACCTCAGGACGCAGGGAAGCTCCAATAAGAATAAAGTGCCAGTAACTCTCACCCACACAGGCCTTGCTGAAGCAGATTCCTGCGTAACAGCTTTAACACTCCTTTAACACTTCCAGGGAACAGAGACTCAAGTCAGCAGGGCTTTCCATGAGGAGGGAACACAGGCTTCCTGCAATGCTTCAGGAAGGAGATGCCACCTGACCTTCACGTTTGGTCTTCAGGCACCCCAGCACTAAAAAGCTTCTTGCTAATGGCTTTTCAAACCAATAAGCTCATGGAGAGCCAGGAAAGCCTGGAATCCTTTCCAGCTCCCTAAATTACAGCACCAGCATGAATGATTTTTTAATACACTGCAGGTTTGACCAAGTCTGTACACATTAAATCCAAGAGGCTTAAAAAGACAGGACGTGAACTTTTGCATTTCTCAGTATAAAGTCACCACTGTTCTGTCACTGAAGTCGAAAGCAGCAAGGTTACTACAAGGTTACCAACACTTGCAGGGTCTGAAGTGACCTGGTGGTGGTTACACACACCTGTAGTAACATTGTAGTCAAGAGGAGTTGGTGGAGATCAGGAATAATTAATAATAATTAAACCTTCTCAAGGTAATCTGTGGCAATTCCAAAGACAAGACAACGTGTAAACATTTACAGAATCCTCCTGCAACCTGGTTTTGCACAGTAATTAATCAATGGCACGTCTGAAACTTTCAGGAGTCAGTCAAAAGCCTCTACAATTCGATATATCTAATGAAAATCAGAGACATTAAAGATATTAAAAGAACTGATGATCTCTAGAATACTTGGTCCTAAAAAAATGCCTGTCTGGGCCTCATTTCCCATTTGGGATTTCTCCAAGAAGCTGGTACATTCTTGTACCACCTGGAAAGCAGAGACAGGGGCTGATCCATAAGTCATACCTGGGGCAGCATTTCAGGTGCTTGGCTTTTAATCCATCACACATTTCAGCTCCCACTCCTTCCTTGAAAACAACTCTATTATTTGCTTTATGACTGACAACCCCCCAATATTAAAAAACTTCCTCTTTGCCATTCCAGGTAGTGAAGGAACTCTGTTTTCCTTGGGTCTTTTGATATGCTTAATAAAATCCATCTTTTCTTACCCAAAGTGAGACACTCAGGCGAGTTTTTGGTTATTTTTTTTCTACTTTGCCTTGAAGACCAAACCTCACCCACATGATTTCACCCCGGGTTATAAACACATGAGGGGCAGATATAGCATTTTATGATGCTATAATGGAATGGTTCTGCTTCTTACTGGAGGCTGGGAAGGCTCACTTCAATATTTGCTTCAAAAAAGAGAAAAGCTGGGTTTAAAACTTAACAGCAGCACCTAAACAACAGTTTCAAGAGCAAGCAGAAAAGCATCCTGAATTAACTGCACAAGGGGACTCTGCAATTAGGCACATCTGTAGAAGCTTGTCCAGAACATGGAATGTGGGACAGTTTTCCCGGGGTAGTGGAACATCCTCCACCTCTCCCAGGCCACGTTGTGACCTCAGAAATGCTCCTTAGGCCTTGACCTTGACAAACAGCCCCTGGGCTGAGCTCTTGAGCTCATCAAAAAGAGTCTGTTCCCAGGAACTCTGCCGGATAACGAGCTCCTGGTTTTTAACCCACAGCCTTGGAAACTGAGTTTTCTTGCCTGAACAAGTAGAACATTGTTATTGATTTTCAAACATTATTTATCAATCTTGCAAAGTTATTGACCCAAATTGTGGCCAGGATGGAAAATGACTGTGAC
Source organism: Myiotriccus ornatus (assembly GCA_036023395.1). Taxonomy (NCBI): domain Eukaryota; kingdom Metazoa; phylum Chordata; class Aves; order Passeriformes; family Tyrannidae; genus Myiotriccus; species Myiotriccus ornatus. The sequence continues at coordinate 18,561,637 of JAYRBT010000156.1, forward strand.
TAAAGCCAACTCAGGGGTCCTGAGTGAGACCCTTGGAGCTCTCCTGGACCACAGGTGGCTGCACCAGCATCTCCCTTGGAGCAGGATACCTCTCAGAGCCACAAAACTCTCAAGTTTGCTCTACTTGGAGGAGCCAGGGCTGAAACCTCAACCCTTTGCCCGCTGAGAACATGCAAAGGCATCCAACCCAAGTCCTTCACTGAATTCCAAGGGAATTTTTCCCAGGGATATACCTGTACACATTCCTTTAGGGCTGTGGGATGCCACAGCCAGTGGACTGGGAATGGTGCTCTCCTGAAGTACTTTTGAGCTGTCGGGAAGTGCAGCCTCCAAGTGAGTTGTGCTTTTAGTAAATCCTGCAGGAATCCTTTGGTAATTGCTTACCTCCAGCTATGGATTCAGAGCTGCTGAGTTTAAGTGCTGCTTATGATCCTACGAAACCTTTAGGCCCAAACTGCTGATCCAGCTCAGTTTGGCAGTGTGGTCCACTCTGAACCTTGTGCCTCCACAGGAGGCTCTCCCTTATTCCTTCTTATTCCCTTTTCCATCCCCAGCCTCCAGGTGGATAACTTTTGGTTGGGTTTGGTTTTACAATCATTGCTTTTCAGTTTTAGTTTGCTTTTTCTGTGTGTGCTTTACCCATCTATGAAGCAGCAGAGTGAACCTTGCCAATGAACTTGGTCACACTTCCACTGTTCCATGAAACCTGATTTTGCTGGGAACGCCTTGAGGGACCTTCAGACACTCATTTGTCACAGGGACACCCATTCCTCGGGGAAAAAAGTCCTTGTTTCTTTACAGGGCTTCTGTATAGATGCAATACACATCTCTGTTTTAAACCTGCAACTCTGAGCTGTATCTCCAGCTGACATTCCAGCACATGGAAGAATCCAAGTAGTGTTAGCAAGCCCTGGAGCCACAGCCACGTCCCAAGGTGTTCATGTCCACTTCATGTTCCAGTGAGGGGTCACAAAATCACCGAGTTCACTGCCATGAGAGACACTGTTCATCTCACCACATCCTGATGGCACAGACAAAACATCCCAACAGTCCATGTAACTTTAACATCCAAGATAGCATTCCCTGTAATCACTCAGCAAGTGATAAAATCATTTTAGGCCCCATTTCAGCAAGAGAACACAGCTCATCTCGAACTGCTGCCTCATCAGTGGACGTGGGGAAAGCACACTGATCCCAGCTTAGAACAGTCACTGTCTTGCTTCAGCTTAACCAAGACCATAAAATAAAGAGAGAAAAATTGCACAGAAGTGTTCTCCTGTCTTTTCTCATTTCTAATCCTCCCCTTGGTCCAAAATCAACGTGTTACAGGCTGACTCTGGCTTCCTGCAGTAAATGAGGTCCAGAACAACTTATTCTTGGAGAGGTCAGCTTAGAGAGAAGCTACTGAACTCAGGGGCATCAGCAAAGATCCTGGGGAGGCTCCAGCAGGTAAAAGCCTCCTTAGAAATACTGACTACAAAGACCCAACACTACACTTTACACTACAATAATAAAAACAGCACATGGTGTGGCTGGACATGAGAACAACCTCAGAAAAAGGCACAGGGGGTTTGGTTTTGTGTAACAAAAATGCATAGGAAACAAAAACTGAGTCAGTTCTGCTACAAGGTGAGGGTCCATGCAGAGAGTCATTCACAGCTAAGAAAGGGTGGGGGGTTTTTTTATCATTTTAAGATGAATTGGAATTTTTGATCGTTTTAAGATGACCTTGTACCAGCACTGAGCACGGACAGACTGCATCCTCCCTCCTCTGCTTACAAAGACTGCCCAACTCCCAGCATTAACGGGCCAGGATTTCTTCCAGCTTCAAACACCAGTGCTGGCAGGCAGCCACAAACCTTAAAAACACACGTGTTCCCACCAAAATCCGAGTTTACACGAGCTCCAGGAGCCTCCTGGGCAGCTCTGCATCATTCCAGCTGCGCAGGGATGTGTCCCAAACCCAACCTGCTCCCCCAGCACACCCTGTACTCACACTCAGCTGTAAATGGGGGGTCTGCACCCCGTGGGGTCACCCCACCAGAGCCTGCTTCACCCAACAGTTCAGAGCTCCTCACTGGTGCTGAGCATTCCCATCCGACACCTCCGTGGAGGCACCAAGATCCTGGTGGTGGTGGGACAGGTTCTCCTTGTGCTTCTGGTCCACAGCTGAGCCCACAGCCCCTGGGGAGGTCCCATTGCTCAGCACAGGGGGTGCTGCCCCTCCATAGTCCTGAGGAGTGCTGGGAGCAGCATGTCCTGCTCTGGGGAAGGAGGAAGCTTCACCGGGCAAAGGACCGTCGAGGAAAGGAAGTTTCTACACGAATAAAAAGATGTTAAAAATAAAATTAATGAAAGCCACTACTCCCAGGGGTCAGAAACATACAGAAAATCAGCTGTCAACACAACAGCCCTGTGCCTCTTTTCCAGCACTGAAGCCCATGGGGACAGATCTTTATGTGTTTGATACAAAGACCAGTGTTTAATTAGGAAAGCTGAAGTTTTCAGCATCCACATTAAACTGGCAAAGGACACTGATAGAATTCTCACTGGTATATTTTTAGAGGTGATTTTAGTTTGTTTGTGGGTGTTTTGGTTTTTTTTAATACAAACAGTAAATCCATTGCAAGCAGAGCCTTGTCATTTAACCCCTCATTTTGCCCAGCTTGCTGAAACAACTCCCCAGCACCAATATTCAAACCCAGGTACACTGGCCAAAGCCATCGTGGGATCTGAAATATTAAATAAACACAAACAGCCTCACGTTTTCCAGTTCAGATGCATCCTCCTCCAGCTGCACCTTCTGGCTCATGCAGCTCAGCAGATGATCCAACACACACTGCTTTGGGTGCATCCCTTTGTCAAAGCGATTGTACATCCCACACCAAAACCTCAAGAACAGGGCAGGAAAAAGGGAATTAGGAGGTCACTTGTGCCCTACTGCCAGCATTCTGTTAAGAGAAGAATTTGCTTCAAGAAATTTTCCTTTTAAGAATTTCCAGCAGCTTGTGGTAGGTAATTGACTGCAAGAAACTGCCACGGCCTTGGATTGTGAAATTCTGTCTCACCAGGCAAACTTGCAGAAAGTTAAAAAAACTGCCAGTAGGTCTTAGAATAGGATGAAAATACACTTTTTTTTTTTCTATAGCAGACTTACTGGAGGCCTGGGCAGCTCACCTTCAAATCCTCAGTGTGCCCAACCTCCCAGCTTTTATTAAACCTCTTTGCCCACCAGTAACCACACAAAGCACTTAAAAACACATCTGCATCCCCCTGTCCCTCAGCAGGGACCACAAACAAAGCCAAACTCACCACCTCTGTTGTCACACCCTGGGCAAGCAACCAGAACACCCTTCTTGGGAAAAAGACTCTGACTGCATCAGCCTGGGTGTGACTGGGCACCAAAATTCCTGCTTGCAAGGCTTTCTTAATATTTATTAAAAAGGAGAAAAGGAGGAACTTTCTCAAACAATTGTCCACCCTGTGACTTAACTGACACAGAGCAAGCAGTCATGGCTGTGTGGTTCTATCTACATCTGAAGTTCTGCTTTTTCCTTACCTTTCATCACCCTCTTTCTCAACCCCAAAGAAAAGATGTTAAATTACAGCACCTGCACTTATTTAACCATCACCTGTGCACTGCTAATCTCAGTTTATGGGTGAGAAATGGAGGGGAAGGGTAAAGCAAACCAAGCTGTTCAGTGCAAATTTATTTTACTGAACCTGACTTATCAATCTACATCATAATGAAAGAAATCCCCCCCTTCTTAAATAAGCAACTTACTGGAAGCTGAAAGGCAGTGTGTTTGGTTGAAGCTCTTTGTAAGCTGTAAACCCTCTGTACAAAGGATTTCTCAGTTCTTGCTTCCTCTGTAAGAGGAAAGGCCACAGAGAATGGGTCTTCTCAAAGATTCTGTCAAGTACAAATAACATCTAATCACTAAAAAAAAGAGGCAAGTGGATTAAGAACTCTAACTGTTCAGAGCAGAATTAGATTAAGGGAGCTATGAATTATTTTTACACATTATCTGATTAATTACACAAACACAAGATACATCCCAGAGGAATATATAATCCACCAGCCAGTCCAGAAGGGGTATTTACAAGTTATTACTGTGGTCCAAATTAAAACATCTGTCTTCTGGGATATAAATTTTTAGCATCTCTCAATACAATGCTACCCTTAACCAACCTAGAATTATACTAAAACACACAAACTCACCCAACCTGCCCCTTCCCTGACATTTCAAGTCACTTCTGGCTCTACAAACTGCCAACTCACTTGAGATCCTCCCGCTCCTTGTGGCAGGTCCCGAGGAAGTTGCCAAACTGGCAGGAGTAAACATGGTCATGGATTTCCAGAAGGAACCTCTCGTTGAACTCGAAGGAGCAGGGGAACTGCTGCATGAGCTGCCAGACACACTCCACAAACTGGGTGAACACGGGGGACACCTCCTTGGGGTCCCCATCCAAGTGGCCACACCTGGAGGGATGTAAGCAGGGTTAAATACTGTGTCACCCAACACAGAAAGAGCCCCCTAAACATTAAAATGGGAAGTCTTCTTCCAGCTCTTCAAGTTTATGCTTTGAACTCGGTCAAAGTCCTGAACAACAGCAGCTGAGATCTTCCCCCAGGAGAAAACTGTGAAGAATGAATCAGAACACTGCTGGTGGCACAGGCTGCCCGGGGCAGTGGTGCAGTCACCACCCCTGCAGTGGATGTGGCACTTGGGGACGTGGTGCTGGCTTGATGGTTGGACTTCAGGATCTTGGAGGTCTTTTCCAACCTTAACGATTCTGTGATTTTATGATTAGCACTGCTCAAATAATACAATTTTACAGGTAGGAAAACACTCAGAATTCAGACAATGAACTCAAGCCTATGATTCTGCAAAGTAATCAAAACCCACTGATGAAATAACAGCCCTAGAAGATACTGCCTTTATGTCACCAACTCTAGTCTTTTCCAAATCTTCTCTCCCCTGACCTGTGCTTTCTTTTGAACTTTTCCTGGGAGCACATTAACCTGAAAACACTGCATTGGTTTCCCAGTCAAGCCCCACCCAAATAACCTGCTCCTCTTACCTGTGGGAGAACTTGTGGCCCATTGCAATCCACTCCTTTTCTATCAGAACCTGCAGTTTCAAAAGAGGGATTAAACAAAAGAGCATTACTTTGGTTAAAAAAGCAAAAGGAAGCCTTGATGCTAAAGAGCTGCTGACTTACATATAATAAGTATGTAAGTAATATATAATAAATATATAAGTATCATGTATATATAGTTACAAGCATATCCACAGAAATCAGTGGGAACAATAATTGTGATTTACAGAGTATCCAGTTACCAGTGCAATGGCATTGCTGGAATGAGAACTTGAAGCAAGTCTAGTACTATTTTGAGGGAGTTTCTATGTTGTTAAAGTCATAAGCACACTGAGCTAAAAGAATCAACAGCTTAGTATCGCCCTATGTGCTATTTAACTCACCAAAATAAATCAGCAACTGGAATTCAACGAATGTTTAACACACAAATAGGAATATAAGAAGTACAGCTGTGTATTGATGAGCTCAGGATGAAATCAGAACCACCAATTTCTCTTTTAAATAGAATCCCTGTGCCAGCTATAGGAAAATAATCAGCAGTGTTTTCCTGAAAGATGTCTCAGAAGGAGCCACGTGACTGATGCTCCATCCATTATGCCTTGCTGGATCATATCTGAAGATCAATTTCTGATCTCATCATGCAGAGGCTTAAAGAACAGAAGGCAGGAAAAACTCATAACAGAATTTTTCAAAGACTTCATTTCTATTGCTTACCAAGTTTTTCCATTCCTAACACTCCTGGTTAGTTCATTTTGGAATAACCACTGTCAGGGGACTTGTGCCTATAAACCCTTGTCTCAGGGGATGGCCAAGGATGTGTCTGTGTTAGTTACTGCTCCTGTTCCTAAGAAATTCATGTCTCAGCTCATGCAGAATCATTCACAGCCGAAGCCCAGGCAGATGTTTCCTATGCTGCTGTAATTTTAACTGTTAAAAAACTGCAGTATAAGCCAGAAGCAAAAATAATAATAAAACTAGCGTGGAATGTAAGGAAACAGTCCTGGCACTGGAGAAGGCAAAATCTGCATGGTTGTGATTCCAGGGATTCTTACAAGGATCTCTTCTGAGAAAGAGCAGCTGCTCTTCAGGTGTTTACCAAGGGACGAGCAGAAAGGCACATCCCAGCCCGCACTGTGTTCCTGCAGGGATGGCTGCAAACAAGAAACCTGCACCAGATGCAAACAGCCATTCTCGTGAAATGGCTTTTGCAAAGCTCTGCCATGAGGCAGATCTTACTGATATATGGGTTATACACTGCCCCATGCTGGACAGGGAGCTCACTCAATTTGAAATCTCGGCAGATAAGAGACCTACATGACAAGCTTCTACAGCACTTTTTGGTGGATTGCAGCCAGAGCTGCATCCTTTCCTCACCCATCTCTTGCTGAAATCTCTCATTAGTGGCTCTCCTGTGGACATTCAAGGAAACAAAGATTTGGGAATTGTAAATCAACCCCTGCCTTTTGTGCCCACGCTGTTCAGAGCAATTAAAGCTCGTTACAGAATCAAAGTGGTTTATATAGGTCACCTCCTGCTTATGCCAGGAAGCGGCCTAAAAACACTTAATTAGGGCCTGTTTACATTTCCAATGCAGGAAGCACTTTTTAGTTTTGAATTTTTAAAATTCCACCATTGGTGTCCTTACCATGAAGCCCTTGAAGGTCCTGTAGAAGGGGTCCAAGAGGAGCCCAGCCAGGGAGCAGACCTGGGCCGTGCGGTCCCACCCGTCGGAGCAGTGCACCAGCACACTGGCCTTCTCCTCCCTCACAGCCTGAGGAGACACCACACACAGCACTTCAGCACCCTTCCAGCTTCATTTCTGAAATAAATGCTACCCCTTTATCTATATTTACCTAAAAGTCCAGAGGAACATTTGGTTCTTCTCATCTGGACCGTGCAAATGCACCGACGTCTGTGGGTCGTTCCATCAACCCACAGAAACCCCAACTAGAAGGAAATGCTGCAGCGTGTCTTGGCAGCAACAGACTGGCAAGAACGAGACCTTGTGATCTCAAACACTCGGTCTCCTGAAAATCCAAGAATTCCCAGTCTCCTCCTCTGAGGAAAGATTTGGTGTATGGGTAAAGAATCAGACACACGGAGACCAGGAACTTCAAGAGAGATTAGAAGAGCTGATCCCAACCTCCTCCCATGTGGATCATCTTCTTCCCCTTGTACCAATGTCAGGAAAACACAGTATCATTTTCATGCTTGCTACATGGGAAAATTGTAAGAGATAACTACTCTCACAACTCTTGCAATGTTATTTCCTGCACACCCTTTACTCCTCCTGAAGAGCCCCGGTGACTTCTCTCCTGTTCCTGACCTGCAATGCCACGAGCTCTGCAGAAATGAGGATGGTGTTCAATAATCAAAGTCAGTGTCCACATCACACAAACCCAGCAAATAAACTGGTCAAAACAATCCTGCCATTAAAGCAGAGCAGGTGATTGCATGACGAGCCCAGGGTTATGAGTTGTTTGCTGTAGTGTACAGAACTGCTTCTATTTCATTTTACATCTGTGGTTTTAGGTGTTTCAAATGAGTTCTAATAAAGCCTCAGGAAGTGCTTGCTGCAAAACAGCACACAGGACAACATCCCAACACTTTGTCACAGCAGTGTCTAGGACAGAGCCCAGCTGGCTGACCCACTTGCGTCCTCCAAGTTGGTTTGGAGAGCTGAGGCCAACCTGGATAGCAGTGTTTTCCCACCTGCTCTCCAGAGACACCTTCCCAAACAGACAGCTCCATGTTTTTCAATCCACCTGCAGGCTGGAGAGCAGTTTTACCTTGGCAAGGAAGACACCTGCATCCATGACAGCCTTGATGTGCCGCAACCAACCGGAGTTCTCCAGCCCAGTGAGGAAGTCGCTCATGGAGGGGGATTTCATTTCACACACTAAGAACAAACACAAAGGAATGAGCCGACACGCTGTCAACAGCATCTTCTGCACCTCCTCATTAGCTCTCCACAGCCTGGTATCCTAACAGCTACATTTTTAAAGTGTCAGCAGCAACATCCTGTCTAAAGGAAACAGAAATTATTGGTTGAATACTTAACATTCGTAACTAAAACTGCTGGTTTGTGTAAGAACTTGAGGCTCTGAAAAGATCCTCTTTTTTTCAGTGGTAACTCATTATTGTCTCAGCTGAGTTTTTTCCAACAAAGTGAGAGTTTAGTGATCTGTTACTTCACTATAAATCACCAGCACACATCTACAACCCTTCCCTCAGCATCACAGAGATTTGAAGACAGGAGACTTCTAATTTACAGGGAGAGAAATAACGTCTAACCTTGAAGGCAACTCAGATGCTGTACTGAAACCCAGCACAGAAAATACTGACAGTAATAAAGTTCACTAACAGTCCATAAGCAGCAGAGAGTGAGGTTTTATCACTGCTGAAGAAGAATATGGGAGCAAACAAGTATTTATTCTGCCTCCTCTTCCACCACAAAATAAATCTGCCAGGAACAGGGAATTGAGGACTCCTACTTGTGATCATCCCCCTCCTGATCCCCAATGGCTCAGGTAAGCATTTCCTCTGCCCTGCTTTGCTTTTTCCCCTAAGATAACAAGGAGCTTAATTACCTTAGGTACTCTGCATTCTAATATATTTATGTATCAAAAAATTAGTTTAATACATTATTAAAAGCAAGTTTAGTCAAAAGAAATCAGAAATAAATGACAGGTAAGAATGAGATTCAAGTCTTTGGAAGATCAGGCCAAAACTGTATTTCAAATCAGATTCAATTCAGATAACACTGAAATACTCCAAACTCAACCCATCAAACCCCCAAAAGTATTTCCTAAACAACCTCTTGGTTTTCTTTCAACAGCTCATGAAGCAACTGTGAGACTTAGTAGTAAAATGTAGTATTTCTAATGTAATATTTCTTAGCCTTTTCCTTTAATTTGGCATGTTAATTAAGGAATGCTGTTAGTTGCTGATTTTGAACCACTGCAAACCCAAGCACCAGAACAAATCAGATACCAAGCAGGAAAGCATTTTAACTGCACTGATACTTTCAGCCACTTCCACAGAGCAAACAAAGCAAGACACCCTCTGCTCCCAGCACAGCGCTGTGCACGCAGGATCTGCACAGCTTTTGTCCACAAGTGGCCAGGGCTGACAAAGGCCACTCCTGGGCTGTTCCCACCTTCCAGGAGTTTCTGCAGGCTGCTCCTCATCACGTGGATGTTCTCTATGCCAATGAATTTGAAGCGGATGTTGTCGTAGTTGTCCTCGTTCTCGTAGCCCTTCCCTGCCGCTCGGTTGGCCATGGCATTCAACTGCCAAATCCGGGGAGTGGGACAGACAGGAAGGGAAAATTACAACAATCCACAGAAAGACACGAGCCTGCTTTGCAAGACCTTCTTTCTTTTTAAAATCTCCCAGAAAACAGACTGAACAAAGCTGTTACTCAGCTGTACTTCCCCACCTCCCAGACATTAATTCCCTAAAATTACACCAGTGTCTCCAGTCCATTACTCATATGCAGAGACTCATTAAGACCCTGGCTACGATTTGCCCAATTTCTGCTCTCATCAAAGGAGGCAGAGAGACACTGAGCCTGCCCTAACTGTGCAGCCACCTAAGGAAATTCAGAGAGAAGCAAAGGAAAGCAAAACTAGGAAAGCCATTTTTCCCAGTAACATACATACATGGTGGGATAGAAATAGTAAGAGAATTCCAAAGCTTTTCACAGACATACATGCACAGATGAAATAAAGCCACCTGAGGGAAACATAGAAATATTCAAGTTGAGCAGAAAGAATACAGCAACCAACTGGAACTGCAGAAAAGAAGTAGAAAAGAAGCCAGCTGCCCTAAAAATTACCCCAAAGAGTTCCAGAGCTACAGGACATCTTGAGTGGTGACAGAAAACAGAGCAGCTCCACCTCCCCCCAGGTTAATTTGGGCAGAGGAGGGATTTGTCTCCACAGAGAGGAGGGAAGGAAAAGTCAGGTGTGGTACAGACATGTTTATTAAATAACTCCAGTGCTTCAGTTCTACCATCCAAAGTAAGGTATTCACCAATTATAAATTCTCCCCTTTTCACCAAATATTTTAGCACAAAATTGCCATCAAAGATGGATTTCAGGGGAACGTCTTTGACACTGGAAGCTGCCTGTAGTAAAAGAACATGCAGTGATTGCTATAAACATGTCTATCATTACAGAGTAGGGGATCTCTAGGAAATGTCACAGCACAAAAAGGCAAAATAGCACTGGAACAACAGGTGAAACATTCCCCATTTTCCCCAAAAGACTCTTCCCTTCTTGCCCTTGCCATGGATTTAACTGTATGTGCAGCTTCTATAAAATACCTGCAATATCTGAACAGCGAAGCAGGTTCTCGATTTTAAAACAGTCAGAGCACTTTAAAACCTTTGCACTGAAGTACTTGTGTGCCATGAAATTCCTTGTGTTCTGATTTGCTTACACCAACACTCCTAACCCTTATGCTTGCAAGAGAATCATTTCATTTGGTTCCTAAATTCAGTTCCTCGAGGTAGCAGTCATTAGAGATTGAATTTTGCAAGTCTTTTATCAATATCCTCTTAAATAAACCCTCAGCTCCGAAGTTCTGACCCCAAACAGTGGCTATGGACCAGAAGAGCTGAACTGTATTAAACCCCAAGCTGCACATCCCTGGTGTTATTTTTAAAAGGCAAAAATTGGAGGAATTGCTTTTCTCAGTTGTTATCAGACACCACACAGCCTCAATTCCTGCCAGGTCTGTCAATAAATATATAAATAATAATTTATATTTATATATATATTATATATATTATATATAATATATATAAATCATATACATTATATATAATAAATATAATAATATATAATGTATATAAATGTTTCTTAAACATAATTATTATATAAATAAACTAAATATTTTATAGAAACCTGTTTATTTATATATAAATATATAAATATTAATTCTATTTGGAGTCTTATTTATTTTTATATATTCAAATAAATAAACAAATAGACAAATGAATTAATAAATAGACAGATAAATAAATAAGACTCCAGCCCCGTGGAACTGAATTCTGAGGCTTCTTCCCAGCTCAACACACGGAGGACTCTCTGCAGGAAGATGCCACAATCTTCAACCAGGACACTGCAGGAGTGCCAGATCCCAACAGCACTCAACTCTCCAGCCACACACCCTGAACCAGGTACCCTGCATCCCTGATCCCAAAAGGCCTGGGAGGCACTGGCACAGTTATTATCCTGGAATATTCTGAACTGGAGGAGAAGCACAAGGATCTGGCGTTATCAGCACCCCGCTCCAAGCACCTGAGCTAAGTCAGCTGGGCCAGCGCCACCGGGACCAGCTCTGCTAATTCCCCCCCGAGGTTTCAGCAGCCCAGAACCCCAGGAAGGTACCTTTGGCCTCGTGTCTACAACATACATGAAGGGGCTGCCGGGGTTGGCCTCTCGGATGGCCTGGAGCATCTGCTCGTCCTCCAGGCAGCGCGCGCTGAACCCGGCCAGGGGCTGACTGCAGCGGCACAGGGCAGCCTGCAACACAGGGCAGGGCTCAGCACCCCACAGCACCCACAGCACCCCACAGCATCCACAGCATCCACAGCACCACACAGCACCCATACAGCACCACACAGCACCATACAGCACCCATACAGCACCACACAGCATCCACAGCACCCCACAGCACCACACAGCATCCACAGCACCATACAGCACCCCACAGCACCATACAGCACCACACAGCACCCATACAGCACCCAAACAGCACCACACAGCAGCCACAGCAACACCAAGCACC
>JAYRBT010000156.1:18584520-18610784 GCA_036023395.1 Myiotriccus ornatus
CCATCCATCCATCCATCCATCCATCCATCCATCCATCCATCCATCCATCCATCCATCCATCCATCCATCCATCCACCACCACACTGGTTCATGTGGTCTTGTTCCAGCATCCCAGGCCCTTGTGGATGGACTGGCTGGTTTTATTCCCAAGCACCCCCCACCCACAGGATCTTCATTTGGGGCTGCTGCAGGGAACAGTCTTTTCAAAGCCACCTCTTTAACGGAGGTGTCCCAAGGCTGTTTTAGCTGGAGAGCAGTGGAAATGCTATGGGGAATGGTGGATCCTGTTCATCTCTTCCCGCTGAGTGTTTATCAGGTGTAGGCATGTCCTGCCACGGTCACTCACCCACTGCTGGCCTCGCACCATCACCCTCAACTCATGGTGAGACATCACTTTGGAAAGAGCGTGGCATCACCCACGCCCGGGCAGAGCCTTGTACCCCTGGATAAATCCTTCCAGTCCAGAAGAGCTGGTTTACACTCACACTGTGAGCCAACCAACACTGACTAACAACTGCCATTTCTCACTTGCCCTCCATTTGTCTTTAATACGAAACCTCAGAAGGGAAACACAGCAAATCCCCAGGTAGTTCCAGGTAGGGAACTTGGGCACGTTTCCACTGACTGAGCCAGCTGAGTTTGAACAGGCAGGAATGTTGGTCCCTTCCAAGGGGAAAAGCTTTGGAAGAGTCAGGTGTGTCCTCACACCCTGTGAACAGTGGGATGAAGGTGTGAGACCTGTCTGGGCAAACAGAAATATGGAGAAAGAGTCCAAAGAGAGTCCTAAGAGGAGTTTTGTTGTTATCTTAATAAGATACTTAACAGAAAACTTAGCCTTGACACTTAAAGGTAGAATTCTTCTTCTTTACCCTTAAAATAATCTGGGCAATTAACATTGTCATGCTAATGAGGCCATCTGCCTTCTAGGAACAGAGAGTATCATGTATTTATATCAACAAACTGAGGCTGGCTCAGAACCTCATTAGCCTGTCGGAGCCACCACTGCAAAGCAAATTCTTCCCAGTTTGTTTGCAGTAGGAATCTTTCCTCTTTCTTTTTTCTCTCTCCTGCTGAACCCAGGTAGGTACTTAAAGGCCACAGCAACTCAGTTGCTCATCAGCAGAGCAAACCTATGTCTAGAGCTCATGTTTCATTCTCCTGGACCACCTCAGCTTAGTCAGTTCTTTACAAGGTTAAATGAAAAACAAAATGATGCAGCAAAGCAGAAAAAAAAAAAAAAGACCATTCATTGCAGGGATGAAGATTTTAACTGACGAACAAAAGAGAGTTGATGAAGAATCCGATGAGGTTTCTTTCCAAAGAGATGAAAAGTGAGTTTTTGTTCTGTTCAGATTTCAGGGCCTGTGTAACAAAGCTCATCTGGAACACTGGTTTCACTTAACATTTGGAAAGCAAAGAGCCTCCCCCGCCAGCTCATGGATAAGTCATTCCTGGCATGTCACAGTTCACCCCCTGAACTCTGCCTTTGGTGAACAGGGCAGGAGCCTCGGGGGAAAGGAGGATGATCATAACACACATCATAAAACATGATCATTCTGGAAACAAAACTTCACAGAGTGAAGAAAAAAAAAATCAGAAACCTTAAATGCTCTTACCTGGATGTTCAAACCCGTGTGTGACACTGATGTTCCTTCTGTTTTCATCAGCTCCCCTCCACAGGCCTGTCCAAAGCAGAACTGCTCAGTTTGCACCTCAGCTGTGCATCTCCCAGCTACTCCTCACTCCCAAACACCTCATTATCTCCCTCATAAATACATCAGTCCTCGGCACACCTGGGGTGTCAGACAGAATCTACCCCTCTATGGCCTTGGGAGCTGTTTTGCAATTCCCTGGTCCCAAGAAATCCCCTTGCAGGGAGAACTTGCTGTTTCTCATCCCAGTCAGACACTCAGCCCGGTGGGAAACGCTCTGGGAACATTTGTAATTATTTATAATCACCAATCTGTGTTCTGTATCAGAAAACAAAATACTTCACTGAACAGAAGTTTCACTCTGTCCAGGATATTTGTGTCCAGGATTCCCAGTGATCTTCCTCCCTGCATTTCTGCAGCAGTGCAATCTGATGGAGACATCCCAGCCCAGGAATGAATAAATAAATCAATCTGTGTAAGGATTATATTTACCCAGCTGAGATCTTGTTCAATCTTATTGTTTTCCAAATGGCAGCCTAAAGCTTTTCATTTGCCTACATAAGTGCTGGCCCAGTATAATCTTAAGAAAATAAATTATACATTTCAGATGTCACTCCTTTCATTGGGAGTCCATGACTGTTAGAAAATAAAGATTGTCAATATAATTGAGACTTTTATTGCCATTTCTTCTGTTGAGACCATTGCTCTGGGAAATGTTGAAGTCCTTTCTCCCTTCTTAGGCTACTTTTAATTCACAGAAAGGTTTCTACAGTGGCTGCATAATAAAATAAATACATTAGCATTTCAAATTTTTGTTTGGTTTTTTGTTTTTTTCCAGGCAGCTTTGTCAGTTATTCACAACCTCTTAAGGAAATAAAGAAGTTTAGTAACCAAAGTAACCAGTTACCTTCATTTACCTCATTTAACCCATTGGACATGTTTGTGTCTTCACTCTGCCACAGTTCAGGTACGAGCAAAGCTGTGTCTCCATTTTCTCACATCCACACGTGGACCCTCCTGCTGTCCCTCTCACCTGTGTTTTAGGACACCTGGGTACCCTGAGGGGCCCCACAGTGTGTCAGCAGCCACAGACACAGCTTTCACAGGCAAAGGTGCCACTGGGAGCACCAGAACCATCACACTGGGCCTGGGGGAATCTTAATTAATGCCACGCACAAAGCTGGTGCCACAGGTTCTGACTGATGGTGATTTTCCTGTCTGGGGCATCTCCAGGGGTGGAAACTCCAAGTTTTCGACTCCCAGGCTCTCTCAGGCTCAGACCTTCCTGTTATTCCCATCTTGATCACATATTCAAGACCTTCAGCTTTTCTTTTGTGGCAGCATCTGACCTTCTACATTCAGTGTTTCATGTTCACTTACTGAGCAGATGAGACATCCAGTCTCTGTGTCAGTCAGGTGCTGTAAAATAGAATCACAGGGGGAAAAAAGATCAAAAAAAGGTTGGCAGACACCTCTGGAGGCCACTTGGTCCAAACTCCTGCTCTAGGGAAAGAATTAAGGTTCAGTTAAGGTTAGTATAATAATTACCCACATTAGAAAGTCTGGGAGATGCAAGAAGAAGGAAAGCTGACATAAGATCAGCTGTTGGACCTGAGAGTCCTAAAGCTGGTATCCCCTTTAGTAACTAATATTTCCTTTAGTGTGAATTATTTCATACTCTCCTGTTATATCTTTGTTTTCTAACATGCACGTTTGTGGATTTTACTGATTGCTTTTGGCTGCAAGGCTCAAAGCAGAGCAATTTAAAGGCAGAGAGGGAGAAAAGCAGCACAGCAAGACAGCAGTGACAGATTAATATGCACCAGCAGTGCGAGGCTGAGCTGCCACCCCTCCTCTGAGGCCTTCAGCTGTGCTTCCCAGAGCCCATCAGCCTGGGCAACAGCGGGTTTACCAATAACAGAGATTAGTTTGGAAGTCGGTAAACAAAGCTGTGGAGCTGGCTGTGGATGTTCTGGCAGGCAGGGATTTCTCTCAGTCACTGTGTGTATCAACCCCCATCCATCACACTGGGAATCACTGTCAGAGCAGGGGGAGCATCCACAGGAATGGGCTGTGCTGGGGGGCTGTTCTTCAGCTTGAAATGACTTGGGATTTGCTATGGTTTTCTTTTCTTGAACCATCTCTGCTGTGGCCAAGGAGGGATGTGCACAGAGGATCAGCTCCTGGGGAGCCACAATTCCAGAGGCTGAGGGAGCTATTTCAGGCTGCCAAAGGTTGTGAGGCGGAGTCAGCCCCTTCTCCCAGCTAACAAGAGCAGGACAAGAGAAAACGGCCTCAAGTCCTCCCAGGGGAGGTTTAGGTTGGATATTGGGAAAATTCCTTCCTGGAAAGGGCTGTCCAGCCCTGGCACAGCTGCCCAGGGCAGTGGTGGAGTCCTCATTCCTGGAGGGATTTACCGGCTGTGTGGATGTGGCACTTGGGGACACGGGTCAGTGGTGGCCTTGGCACTGCTGGGGGACGGTTGGACTCGATGGCTTTCGAGGCATTTTCTTCCCTAAATGACTCTGTCAGTCTGTGATTCTGTAAGCTCAGTTTAAGTGCCTGCACTGAAGGAGAAGCTGCAGAGCACAGGTTTCATTCACAAGCTGTGTGTGGCAGAAATGCCCTCAGGGTTTTAGGGTGTGTTCTGAACTCTCTGTGTCAGCAGGGCACAAGCTGCCCACACACAGTTCTGCAAACTCACCTCTGACTTGCACTGGCCCTCAGTTCAGTCTCAGGGCTCCACAGGGCACTGCAGTCCTGACCTAACTTGTCACCAGCCCTTCCTGGTAACATCCTCTTCTGGGGAGTTTGCCAAGCACCGAATCCTCCCCGTCAGCGACACTTCTGCAGCTGGGAAAATGCCACCCAGCCGAGATTAAAGTCTAATTCCTATATAACATATGCCTCACTCAAGCACATCAAGGCTGGCTCTTCAGTCCTACAACCCTGCTTGTCTCTGCCATGTCTCCCAGCTCCTGTCCCTCCACACTGTCTGTGGAACACGTTATTTCTGCCTGACATTCCAGCAGAGCTCAGGAATTTGTTGTGGTACCAAAGGGGAGCTCTGCTGTGAGAAGGGACTCTGTCAAATAAACGGAGAAATAAAACCAGATCCCAGAGTTTCAGCTTCATTAGAGCCAGTAAGGCCATACCCGAGGACAGGTGGACTCTTTCTGCACACTCAGCTAATTAAATTAATTGTTAATTAACGAAGGTTTCCAGACTGAACAGTGCTCTTTATTTCAAATGTGCAACCTTGCCGCTCTTTCAGTGGGGATATGATCCATGGCTTGATCCGGGAATTGCACTGCTGGTTATGCAATGGAAATTCATGTCATACATATGTTGATAGCATGCAAGACACAACAAGCTCCAGCTTGGTGTTGTTGCCTGGCTTTGGTCTTCCCAGATGGCTGACAGGAGAAAAAGGGGTAAATCTGCCGTTGCTGGGACAGGGGATAAAAGGTGAATGGAAAAGAATGAGTTATTTTTATCTTCTCTGTCAAATAAAAGATTTTACACCGAACCTTCAGCTGATTAATCACGTTGAAAAGTTTTATTTTAGGTGAGGAACTGGCCCTTTCAATTTTCCCTTTGCTCAGGGACATGGGTTAGTTTGGCCTTGGCAGTGCTGGGAGATTGGTTGGACCCCATGGTCTGAGAGGCTTTTCCAACCAAAATAATTCCATGATTCCAAGATCCTGAAAAAGGCCTTACGAGCCTCTTGGTGTGGGTGCTGGTTAAGAACACAGAGAGGTGCTTTACAGGCAAGCTGTGCCTTCTGAAAAGTGAATCCCTTCCCACCATCTCACACCTCGGGTACACATGGAAAACGGGGCTGTTTCCCTGGAATCCCTCTGGGCCAGGGCTGGGGCTTTGTGTCCAGCTCTGCCAACGAGCAGTTCCTCCCCTTCCAAGGAGGGAGATAAAGTAAAAGCCAGTTTTATCCTCTGTGTATCCCACTGTCTCTGGGAGCCAGGGAGCTCTGGAATCCCGCGGGGGCTGCCAAGGCCCTGGTTTCCCAGTCACTGGCACCCTCTGGTGTCAGAGAACACGGGCAGGATTTGATTGCTCCGGGAAAGTCCGTGTTGGGATCTTTGGGAGGAGTTTCTTTTCAGGCCTGTGCCATGATGTTGCTGCTCTTTCTAAGGCCTGCTGGCACCTCTCCAGTCACCTGGATGATGTGTTGGGCTGTGTCTCGGGAGAGGGAAGATGCTGGAAACCAAACCAGACCGAACAATGATGAAAACAGCAGGCATGAGAACAAATGTTTCACTTGTTTTAGGTAACAGGATAAATTGCCATTTGGGGTTAGGTTCTTAATCTCACATAAAGACAATCTAATGCTGCCGAAAGACAGATTCTTGTGCAGCTCAGGCATTACCCCTGAAATGTCTGTGTGCCCAAGTTTAGGTGGGTGTTTTAGGTTGCATGTTCCTGTATTTTCCTGACCCTTGATGAGTTCGATGTGCTTCTGTAACTGTGCCTAAGATGCCTTTTGAGATGTCTAGGATGGTGAGATTTGCAGAGCTGGTGCCATCTCTTGCCCCTGGAACACACGGATGTTTGGAGGGAAGTGCATTTGTGGCAGTAGAGCTGATGGAGGCACAGCAAAGATCAGGCTGGGAGTCACTGGTCTGTGTACAACACAATAACAGTGACATTGGAGGGAGGAGACTGGTGGCAGAGTATGGAAAAGCCTCCCTGGAGAGGGGAAAATCAGAGACAGATCTCAGAGGAAGTGCAGTTTCCAATTCCCAGCGCATCCTAAGAGTATTCCCTGCTGGAATACATCAGCCATTGGAGAGGTGAGTTAACCCTTCAGGACAGACACCTGGAAAATGAAGGGCAACAGTGGCTAAATTTCAAAGCCCCAATTTAAATTGCTCCCCTTTCTTTTTTCTAACTGATTATTTTGCATTGTATCAGAGATCAGTGGGCAGAGGAGAAGGGCTCTGAGCAGGAGACTAAAGTAACACATGACAGAGCTGTTCCATGTCTTAATGTCTGGGGATTTAGTCCCTTATCTCTGAGGCCAGCCCGGAAGAATAAAAGACTTTTTTTGACGAAAATTAAAACCTCACTTATGAGAATTAATGGTCAAGCTGAAAGAGGTTCAGAGGTTGAGGTTTGGCTTTGATCAAGTATCCAGAAATACCAAAGCCTCTTCAAATGCTCTGAACCCCTCGGTAATGAAGGGGGCACAAAGGACACCTTGCTTTTCCAGCCTTTTCTGTTGTTCCCTGGGCATAGGAATATAATGAAATGTGGCCACTTCCCTTCCTTTTCTACTCTAAATCAATCAGGGAGGCTCTTGTTTTAATGGCCACGGAGCAGAAATAAAAACACGGTAAAAATACAAAGTGAACTGAACTTTTCCAGATTTCTCGAAAGATTTGGGTCCTGCGAGGCCACAGCTTGGTGACCTGTTTATCTTCCTCAAATATTTCCCCTTGCCTAAATTCCAAGGGGGCAGTTTTAGTGTCCATGCCTGTGGTTCAGTGCACTTCCCACTTCCCAAACCTTCCCAAACCTTCCCTCCCCAAACCCTCCCTTCCCTCATTGCTTTGTGTTCACATGGGTGTTGTCAGGACATTTGAGGGGACATCAGGGTCCAGATCCCTCCCAGATGTAACTCTGAGGGAAGTGGGGAGCATGGCATCAGGAAAAGATGTGATCTCTGTTGTATCACAGGAGCTGTATCCTGTTCATCCCAGCCTTTGTGGTGGAGCTGTGGTGGGAAACTGGAGCAACAAACAACATTCAGCTTCCCAGGGCTTGCTCACCCTTCGTTCTGTGGGAAATCAGGATAAAGGTGGAGGGAAGGAGTCTGCAGCCCACGCTCCAGGGTCTTCCCTTGCTCCACAACCCCAGCTTCCTGGTTTACAACCTGAGACATCCCTGTGCTGCAGTGGGGTGACCCTTTCCAGTGCAGTCCCAAACCAAAGGATTAAAATGAGGGATTGGGAGTGGAGCCCAAGGCACAGAGGATAAAGCCAAACCCCAGTGTGGGTGTGAGGGGCACGAGCCCTGCCAGGGACGGGACTGAGCACTCCCAACTTCCTATTCTGCACAACCAGGGCTGTCACAGAAAAGAAACCCCCTTTGCTCCTTGCCAGACCCTCTCCAGTCATTCCCAGGATTGGAATTGGCCCATTCTTCATGCCAGGAACGCTCACCATGTCTGTCACATCAATGGCTATCGAGGGGCAGTGTCTGCAGGGAAGTGTCAGGACAGACAACCACAGGAGACATCAGAACAACTTCAGCCGGGAAACACGAGCCACTAGAAAGCTCTGAGAGGACTTGTACCAGGAAACACAAGAGTCTTCCCACGGCCTCCCAAATCACTGCTTAGTTTGTTCCAGCTCAGGCACCACGTCCCCTGCCCTGGCAGCTGAAAACCCTTTGGTGACAGAGAGGTTTTGGAAGATTTTCTCTCTGCTGGTTCGCATGTTTTCCATGTGTCCATCTGCCTTTCCCTGGGACTCACCCATCTGGAACTTGGGTCCCAACCCTCCCTTTGCTGCTTGGCTTTGCTCCTCTGGCAGTTTGAAAAAGGCAGGTGATTTAGCCAAGCTTGCCCCATCTTCTCTGCTGAATATAACCCTGAAGGATGTGTTCCTGCATGAAATTATCCAGCAATTTTCTTGTCTTCATTTTCAGTGTTTCAAGTGTTCTTAGGGGAAGCACTGCCAGACTTCCAACATATTGTTATGGTTACCACCTGGATAAATATAACCCGATTCTGTCTGCTGCCCCCTCTCTCAGAGCCTTCCCTCCTCACTCCTTGTTCTCTCTCCTACCGAGCAGAAGTTTCTTTTCTTTATTTTCAGCACCTCCAGAGCCTTTTCCTCAACCTGTTTCCAAAATCTTCGTGGCTGCTTTTCACCTTTTCTACCACCTCTCGGTTGCTCTGAAAATGTTCATTCCAGTTCCCTGCCAGAGCACAAAAAGCCTCCAGCTTGTTAAAACTTCAGTGAAACTGGGCACTTTCTGCCACTCTGATTGAGAGAAGGTCCTTGTAACTGCTCACAGATCCTCCTCCAATGAGCTGGAGTTCCCAAGAAGTTGACCTCAGGGCTGATCCAGTCCTACTGTTCCATTGTACATCTCCCTGCAGTCTGTTGGCAGCCTGGGATTATTTCTCTATTATTGTCTGTACTATTTGATGCAGCACCTTGCACACTTTTCTTGTCTGACAGGTAATACACACACACAGAAATACAAATGAACTTGCTATTCCCCAGCCTAAGAGACACCCTGACCATGCTCTGGTGAGTCCAGATGCTGCAAACATCTGGAGTTAGGCTGAAGAAGCAGGATTTGAGCTGTCCTGGTCCTTCTCAGTGACTTCAGTTCAGGTGGAAATGCCAAGCCTCTGGTAGCAGCATTTTACACTTGCCTGCTGCAGAAAAATTAAACAGAAAATAACAGTAAGAGCCCAAGGCTCAGAGACTCATCCAGTTCAGAGCTGGAGATTTTAAAAGCAGGTTTTCCTGTGAGATTCCCAGCAATTCAGGCTTCTAATCCTTTAAACTCTGAAGCAACCGAATTTCTAAAAAGAAAAAAACCATCACAACTAACAAACTAACAAAAATCTCCAGACCGGTTTTAAGTCCAAACACTTTGTGATTCGAGGTGGAACGAAGGTTTGGTTCAGCTCTTACTGGCTTGGATTCTTGGGTTCCACCTGCAGTTGCAGCTTTGTTTGGCACCACCTGGGCCTGAGCTTAACACAGACAGAGCTCCCCCGATCCTCACCCAGACAGAGCTCCAGCCGCTCCTGCTGACTCCCGATGCAGCCAGGAGGATTCCTCCTCTCCTGGAAATCAGGCTTATTGTATCTGAACAGTATCTGAACAGTCAGGAGCACTCAGGCAGAACAGCCGCTCCCAAAGCACCCTCTGGAAATCACCATCTCAGTGAGCTCTGCCTTCCCCTTTCCCACCTGGAATAGGTGCTTGGGGTCCTCAGGGAAGGGGGGTCACTGGGCTGGGCAGCCTTTTCTGACAGCAAGAGGGGGCTCGTTCCAGAGGGGAGAGCCCAGCAGGGAGCACAGGAACATGGAATCTCCTCCTCAAAATACCTGGGGTGGAAAAGTGCAGAAATGAGGCCAGTCTTGAGACAGGAGAAAACAGACCTGGAGTTGGGAGAAGAGGGAAAATCACCAGGAGTGAGTCAAAGTCTCGCTCAGGGAACATTCAAGACCTGCATTATACTGAAGTCTGTTGGAAATTGCCGGCTCAGCCACAAAATAATGCCCCCAACAGGACTAATGGTGTTAAATCCATGGAATGAGCCACCTCTGTCCCGTTCCCTTTGCTGAGGAGGCCGAGCCCCCCACCCCTTTATTCCTTATTTCCCTGCTCAGACAGGTCTGACTCTCTCTTCACCTTCGAGCCTCCCTCAATCCTACAATTCCACTGTAAAATCCCGATTCTGGGCACTGGGAAAGCATAGCGGCTGCAAACCGGGAAGTTTCCAGTTTGTGCTTTTAGAATAATGGGAATTTTTAATCACCTCCCTACGTAAAATCGACGAGGGGGAATGTGCATTTCCCTAAATAAGAGAAACAACCCCCACACTGAAAAAAAGACCTCTCTAAGGGCTATTTCCATGGTAACTTGTAAATTCGGAGCTCCAGCTCTGTTGGCTGCAGGAAAAGGTAACGGGGTTGTTTGTTGTTGTTAATAATGGGAAAGCATCACCGCTGGCCTGTCATGCAAAAAAAAATAAAAGCCTGGATTGCTTCGGTTTAAAACCTCCCCAAAGCTGGCGAAGAACGAGCACGCAAAATTTCACCCTGGCAGCTGCAAGACTAAGAAAGATGAACAGAAGGAATGAGAAGAGAAAATGATTCATGATTTAACCTCGTAGCTCCCAACCAGAATCCCAAGATATCCAGGTAGCCCTTTCGATCCTGTCAAAATTCCAAGTGGGTCACAAGTTACGTGTGTTGTTATATATCGATTTGATACACCCTTAAATATAAGCGTACACCATTTTATACGCGATTCTACATCTGGTTTTGCAGCGGATAAGGGAACATCACAGCACACAGCAGCCCACGGCAAAATGAAGATGAAAGATTTTGAATTTGAAAAAAAAACAAACCAAACCAAAACCAAAAGCACACACACAAAACCCTCACGTAAAAACACCCCCACACATTCAGACCCTGAAGGGGAACTCTGCAGTTGGTTTCCAAGAGTTTATCCCTGCAAAGTGAGGCGGTGGAGTCCCAAAATAACCCATGTTGTTAAAGACGTGTGTGCGGAGAGAGGAAGTCGGGAAGGGCAGCCAGGAAAGTGTTAATCGTTAATGCAATGAACACCTCCAGAAATCTCTTTGCATTTGAATCCCTAACTTAGCGGGGTCTTTATACTCTTTTAACCTGGAGGATGGGAGGCAATAATTGCATCCCGTTCCCTTCCCTGAGGCACTTTTGCTCCTGCTGAACTCTGCACAGCGCCGAGCACCCGGTAAAGCCCGGCTGAGGCTTTTCCTCGGAACAACAAAGAATTAAAGTTCATGTTTAGTCCGGGCTTAATAGTGCTGAGGTAGAGCATGTGAGTAAAACTAGAATTTACCTTAAGGCAAATTCAGCTTTGGACTTGGTGTCACTTCAGTGATTTGATGGCACAGGATTTTCTGGATCTTTCCCATGGATTTATAGGATTAGGTCCCACGCACTCAGCAGGGCTGAAACGCAGGAGGGCAAATGCACATCCTAATTTGGAAAGTTCTCTGGCTCCAAATAGAGATTTCACTTAACAATTCTGAATCCAGAGATGTCATTAACCGTGTTTGCCAAAAAGCCAATTAAAAATGAGGCAGGAGAGGTGAGTGACTGGCAAAGGTGATGAGACTGATGTTGTTGGCAGGTTGATTTATGACTCAACCTACAAAATCGTTAATAAAGCATAAATGTGCAAGCTGTTCTCGAATATGAAACCAAAAATCAGCAGAAGTGAGATAATTCTGCACAAATGTTTCTAAAATTCGGATCGCTGGACAGCTTCCCTCTAAAACCACTGGCAGCACTCCTAAAAATTGTGTGGGACCAGCTTTCGTGCACATTACATATGTTTTGGAATCCTCAAGCCTCTGACGCTTCGGCTACTGAGGAGATCCTGAGGGAATGAAGTTTTGGTACTAGGATAGCCCTGGGCTTTCCATGAAGTTTTGGTGCCAGGATAACCCTGGGCTTTCGATATCCCGCTTCCTTGCTGCTGGCAATGCCCAACCACTGTGCCATGCCCAGCAGGATCCCGCTCCCTGCGGGAATGAGGGAGGGAAATGAGGAAGGTGGAGCTGGAGGAGCCGCAAATGGCTTTCAATTAGCTGGTCCTCCTTTGTCGCTGCAAAGAGGGGACTGGGGGCAGGTGCCGGGGGGAGATAAAACCTCCTGGAGCGGAGGTCAGGCAGTGTCCAAGAGGAGGCAGAAGGGGCAGCGTGTGGCGGTGCCCAGCATGGCTCGGGGTGTGCTCTGTGCCCTGCTGCTGGCGCTGGGCTGCGCCCCGGGCCGGGCAGGGGAGTACTGGCTGGCCGGGGGGTGCCCGGCGCTGGCACCGCGGCTTCCAGTGCCCCGAGCGCTCGGACGGGCCCTCGGCCACGCTGTGCTGCGGCTCCTGCAGCCTCCGCTACTGCTGCTCGGCCCCCGAGAGCCGCCTGGAGCAGGGCCGGTGCCCCGGGGAGCCCCTGCCCAGACCCAGGACCCCTGTGCCAGGTGAGCTTCCCGAGCGTTCCCAGGGAACGCCGGCTGTGCTTCCTCCTGTGCCACCTTCCCTTGGTGGCACCGGCCGGGTCCCTCCTTTCCTCTGTCCCCGCAGCTCCAAGCTGTCAGCTCCGCCGCCGAAAGGGCTGGAGCGCCGGCACCCTTTGTACCCTGGGAACGGGGAATAATTGGGGGGGCACTCAGAAGGCTCTTCTGTCAGTCCTACTCCTAGAAAACCCCACTAAACTACTAACAGAGTAACCTGGGAACACCTCTGGTGTTCATGTCCCCGTGGAACGTGTTGCTGACCTGTTACGGGTTGGACTCGGTGATCTCAGAGGTGTTTTCCAGCCTAGTTGTCCGTGATTCTGGATGATTCTATGAATGCGTGTGCTCTGAGTAACGTATTTAAGGTCAGTGCTGGCTTGTACCCCCCAGCCCAGCCCGGGCAGGCAGTGCAGCTCCAGTTTAAATACTGACTGTAAACTCGGGTAATTTCTGCTTTATCACACACGAGTGACCAGCAGCTGTGTCCCCCGAGCTCTGGAGCAGCTCTTGCACGGATTAATGGCCGGGGTTATAGGACCGACCCTCTGCACTTTGAGCTTTCCCGCGGGACCTGCTGTAACAATTCCCAGTGTCTGATCCTGTTGAGAGTGAAACCACTCTGGGCTAGCCCCGGTGCAAGGAACGACAGCAGAGTATGCCCTGGAATGTCCGTGGATGGATAGTTACTGATGTCCCTTTGCGATTGCAGTGCCCGTGTACCTGCCCTTCCTCCTCGTCGGCTCCGTCTTCGTGGCATTTGTTGTTGGCGGCGCCTGCGTTGGAATGTGCTACTGCAAATGCTTCAAATCCCGAGTTGAGGGGCAGCAAAGTGGGCTCGCACCAGGCCAGACTTGGCTACTGGAGCCCGATGTTCCTCCTGGCCTCCCCAGCTCTGTCCCGGGGGCTCCCGGGGCCGTGCCCCTCATCGCAGCGTCTGCACAGCCCTGCCTGCACCGCGCCCTGTGCCCGGGCTGCCTCAGACCCCTCGCTGCTTCTTCCCCCCACAAACCACTGCCCAGCTCTCCCGGCCTGCCCGTGCTCTCCACGGGGTCCCAGGGGATCCCCTCTCAGCCGTGGGTCGCCCCTCAGTCCCGGCTCCGGCACCGTTCCTTACGAGAACAGTTTCTGGGCGTGGTGCTGAGGCAGCTGCTGGGGTGGCACAGGCTGAGCCGCGGATGTTCCCAGCAGGTCACCTCTGACTGCCCCTGCCGGCACCCAACTGCATCTGCCTCACTGTCCTCACGGCTACTCTGGGGCTCAGCTGAGGGGTGGGAAATACTCGGTGCTGTTAGGAAGTGCATCAGTTTGTGCTCTGAGGGCACCATTTGAGAACTTATTTTAGCTTCTCGGCCTTTTTCACTTGTGTTATTTTAATGCTGCCGAAAAAGGGAAGATTCTGAGCCCTGCATTCCTGCTCAGGGAACGACTGGAGCTTCAAAACCGAGTCCCACCCTCCCCTCATCCTTTCATGCTCTGGGGGACGTGGCAGAGGACTTGGTTTCAATTCCTGCAGCTGAGGACAGGGAGGTGCTGTAGTGGAGTCATTAACTGTGGACACCAAGAGCCTGCAAGGCACAGGAGGACTGGGCTGAACCTGCACACTCAGACCGGTCAATGGATGGTAAAACACCTCCTGTGGCTGAGCTGCCCCGCGGGACCCTCAGTCCAGCTGTGCTGCTAAAGGAGCAACTTTTAGCCCAAATTTCAGTGATATTTACATTTTGTACAGATGCCACGTGAAAATAATAAAACGATTTATGTGTTGCTTCCTCTCTTCCAGTGGTTAGTGCTGTTTTTTTCATTTTTTTACGTAACTGGACACTTCCAATGGCTGAAGAATTAAAGGGCAAGGTAAGAACAAATTAAATTCCAGCCAGTTTTCTGAGGATAATGCCTGCTTTGGCTCCTTGTTGGGATGCAGGATGCCTGGCTGAGACATCCCCTTCCCAGCGGGACACTGAGAGGAAGAAGTTGTCAAAATATCCTCCTCGCCTCTGGAGTGTTTTAACACCTCCTCCCAGCCCTGGATGCAGAGGGATTAGGTGGGGAAGGGAGGTTAAAAGGACTCCACGGGTGTTACCAGCAGGAGCAGGGGCCAAGGCTTGAAAATCTGTCTGGAAGTAAATGCTGGAGTCTTTCCCCTCTTAGTGCTGTCTATTAAGCAGCAAACTGGTTAATAGTAATGTGGTGAATAAAACTATTTTAAACCATAAAGGGGTTTGGAGACATCTCTTGTAAGTTAACAGATTTTGTAGAAACAAATGCATGGCCTTACACTGATTTAAGTGTATTTTACTGAGTTATGGGAAAGTTACAGCTTGGTCAAGTTGTGTCTATCAAGATTAACAGAGACCATGTAGTTATGAAGAAATATGTATACATTACAGTTCAGGCCCTTTTTTGCCTGCTCTCTCTCTATTACTTCTGCAAAACTTGTATATTCTGTTTTGATTTCCTCTCTTTTCTGTCGTGCAATCCAATGCTAAATATGAAATTGCAGCAGAGAAACTGTCTTGACACTTATTAATAGTGTAGTAGGAGACAACACAGTTGTTCTTGTTATCAGCTGGGGTTTAAGCCCTTTGGGCAGGTGTGTCATTAGACTGGTGCTAAAACAAAAAACCAAACAAACACCCTGCACTCCAGGCTCCAAACTGAATTAATACTTACCAAGTAGCATTTGTAGTATATAAAACACGAGTCCAAACTGCTTTTGACCGGGTTTTATTGCATCGTCCTCTGCAAAGATGGAACCCAAGGGACAAGGGCCGTGGATATTTGACTGCAGCGTGTTCCGTGGGAATTGTGGGGAGTGGAATGTCCCCCAGGAACGCTCATACCGAGTGCAAGGGGATATATCTGATAACTCCCCGGGCTGTTAACTCTTTCCTGCGGGTGAACCAGGAATTTCACGGAGCTCACCTGACCCAGGGCTGTGACTCTCAGTTTGCTTGGCCAGTTCCTCTTAAACTCAGAATGAAAATAAGTATAAGCATGAAAATAGAATGCCCTGAGAAGAAGAGCTTCCCCAAAATACCGACTCACGTTGTTCACTTGTTGTAGTCCTGAAAAATCCTAAGTCAAGGTTTGCAGAAATATGAACCTCCAAGCGTTGTCCTTGTCCCTGTCAGTGGAAGGCACTGGATTTATGGAAAACTGCCGGCACCCAGGAAAGCACCAGGAATGCTGGGCTTGCAAGTAAACTTTCGAACTTGCATTGCTGAAAGCACTTAGACAATTATACCCTTTCTATAAAGTAACTTGTTTGCAGCTGGCTTAGGAAAATCTGTGGCTGAGTGGAGAATTTATTTTATTAAATGGCCCATTTTGATAGCACACCGTGAGAAAAACTCGTGTCAGTTTGGAGATAAATGGACAAAATCTTTCCTGGGGCTCTTTGTTCTGGGAAATACAACAACTCCCATCATATATGTGTGCTTGGGAATGTATATTTTATGCTTGGTAGACTCAGGCAGTAGAAAGGGAGAACAGATGGGTTTATCAGCGACTCTCTCCTTTAATAAATATGATTATTATCTACGGTAGATTTTCTGAACTAGAAAGGCAAAGGAATACGTGACCCGACAGCCACTTAAGCCCAGGTCTGTGGTGTCACAGAGCTCCTGTGAGCTCCGAGAGATGGAAAACTCTCCAGGAGGCAGCTGCAGGATAAGGGTTTAAATTAGATAAGAAACCAGAGACAGAGCCTTGCTGATACCACAAACAAGAAAAGGGTCAAGAGGATCAACCCTAAAGAATGAAAAGGGCTGATCAGAAGTAAGGAATGGAAAAGCTAAATGGTTCTGTAAATGCCACCTTAATTACTCTCTGGTGAAGATTAGCAGAGTGTTTGGAGTCAGCACATCTTCCTCTGGATATCCCCCAACTGGAAAACTGAAACAACAACAAAAAAAAAAAAAACCCAAAAAAGTTTTGGTGGTTTTTTTTGTCTTTGTTTTGGGTTTTGTTTGTTTGTTTTTGTTTTTTGTTTTTGTTTTTTAAAAGGGGTTTAACAGAGCTCACTGGCAGAGTACCAGAACAACAGGATCGTCTGGATCCCTCCCGCAGTATTTTCTGAAAAACTCAAACTAACGTGTGAGGCAACAAAGCCGGGTCAAGTATTTCAAGGGTTCAACATTTCTTTTCGAAACCGCCAGAGAAAACAAGAACGAATCGATTTGTTGCACTCCGTGGGCTGCACAGACGTTTTTCTAAGGAGCATTTGCTTTAACATCTTCCACCAAGCCCCTCTGTAAACTGGGATTACCTCGGTCTCAATTAGCATTAAACCCGGATCAACTCGTGTGGGGCCTGAGGAAAAAGCAGTTTTTATGTAAATTCTGCCCCTTTACTAATTTGCGGGGCCTTGCTATGGAGTTTAGCACATCTTTAACTAGATGGGATATGTTCAGGCTAAATCCCTGTTTTCTCTCCCCTAAACTGCTTTCGCTGGTTCAAGCTGAAGCAGAAGCACTCAGGAGAGACCAAGAGCCTGCTTGGCACCCACTGTGCTCGGGCTGGGCTTTGTTTGCCTAAGGATGCCCCGTGCCATCCCCCTCCACTTCTAATTGAGAAATGATTTACCCTCTCTGCTTCTTAAGCCTCGGTAATGACACAGGTGGTGGGGATTGTTCTCGGTGTGTTCCTGCCGGATTCAGGACGAAAGGAGAGCTGAGAATTGAAAAGGTGAGGAAGCTTTAGCCCTCCGAACACCACGCTGCAAGGCTCGAAGAAAGGTGTCCATGTGACTTCTCCCAGCCCTGCCTGCTCATGGCATTGCTGTGCTTTCAACAGGAGGGTTCATTTTACTTCAGTTTGTTCCTGATTGATCTGAGAGACACCAAAATGTATGTTTGTCCAGATTTTTTGGGGGGAGGGGGAGCAGATTTAACCAAGCTAGTTTAAAGCATGGCATGTTTCTGTTGTATATAACTGTCTCCACAATATTCCCGGTTTATTCCTCTTATTTTTCCCCACTGGATCGATATCTATCACGGATCAAACCCCTCGAGGCTCGTAGAAAATTAACCCAAAGCAATTTAAAGAGCTTTTACTTCTGTTCCTATGAATGATGATGTTTTATGTACTGAATAAAAAGCAACCTCCCTTTCTGAACAGGCAAATGAAGATACAGCAAAGTCAGTCGAGGTTTTCCACCTCTCTCACTCTTTGCTCTTCCAAGGCCACACCATGTATGAGATTGCAGCAACCCTGGCTCCGTAGCTTGGATGAATCCACAGTATTCATTCATTTCTTTGGCTAAGAATAATGATGGATATTTGCCTGGCATTAAGTGACACATTTGCTTTCATTCAGCGTCGCTGCAGGTTTGAAATGTAAAACCAGAGTTGTTACAAACACTGTCTGGTTTTTTCCTGTTTATGCCAAGAGTTTCCCAGAGACCTGCAATGAGGTCTTGCAATCAAGTCAATTCAACTCTGAACTAAACAAGAACCCCCTCGAGCCTTCAGGCAGAGCTCCACTGATTTGCTGTTCTTCAGTCACAGGTATTTGGGCAAATGGAGCAGGAATTATTGGAATGCAAATGCACAACCAACCACAGTTTCTGTGGGATCTCCAAGCAAGGAGAAGCACTCCTTGGATAGAAGTTATACCTTTTCCTTAGGTGCTTCCAGAGGAAAGTGAAGGCAGTTACACTGTGAGGTCAGAGGTGTGGTGGAAAACATGATTGATTTCTACTGATTTGAAACTGGTTTGGTGTTGGCTGTATTAGATCAGTGGAAAGGACTGATAAACACAGCCCCACATCCTGGGAAATTCCTGCTGGAGCCCCAGTGCCTCGATCTTGGTCCATGAGGGGGAAGGAGGGTCCCAGGACAAAGTAAGGCTGGATGTGTTGAGCAGGACAGGTTGGAGGAATTGTCCTCACAGCCAGTGCCACAGCCCGACACGGGAGTGAACTGAGTGTGGAGGAGATGGGAAGGTGCAACCTCTTGTTCCCAGTAAATGTCAGGAAATAACAATTCCTGACGTGCTCCCCTTCCCTGTTAAAGGATGCCACACTTGTCTGTAACTAAGCCCCTCTTGCCAGCACCCATTTTGGGGGGGGTTAAATGAAATAAGCTCCCTTGAGCACTGGGGGAGGGTTTGACTTGCCACAAGGGGGCTTCTCTCCTGGCTGCCAGAGTATCCCAGAGCTCATTCCAAACCTCATCCCTGCTGCTGAGAGCAAGCCTTGCTCCAGCAGAAATAAAGGAGAGCAGCCTGGCAGTCCTGGGTGCAGGTGCAGAAAGAAAATATTTTTGCTTCCCTAGGGAGTAGCAGCCTGCTCACCCACAGACCTCCATGCCTTCATGGATCCATGGATTTTGCTGGAATAATGTCTGTTTTCCTCTTAAGGTCACTGTTGTACTGATGTGAGGTTTCCATATGGTTCTGGTGTTACGGGACTGTCACCTCCTGTTTATCAGAAACAGGGATGGAAGGATGGGATGCCCAGAGGGGTCTGTCAGGTCAGAGGCTGAGGCTTCTTCCCTGGCACTGGATTATGGCAGGATCAAACTGATGCCTAAAAATGGGAGAAGAAACCTCCCTAAGGCGTCAAACCCCAGCTCAGGGTGTCTGTGGTTGTCTCCTGTTCCACTGCTGAGTGTTTGAGTCCCTTCTTGCTCACAGCGAGTGGGTAACACGTCTCAATGCAGGACTCCTGTGAATACATTCGAAGATGGTGTGTTTTGCTGGTCTGTTTTTAATTGACCAGGCAAAATTTGGGAACAATCAGGTGAGTGTGAGTTTGGACCACGAGTCTGGCAGGCACTTCGGGTGCTGAAATTCAGAACTCAGCCCATCTTTGTAGTTTGGCCGTGTTTGCTCTGTCAGAGCCTGAGCAAGCTGGCTCTGAACCCAGCCCTCACTGAGGCTGGGGCTGCACAGATCCTCAATCCAGGGGACAGCGTGGGAGTTCGGGGGGATTTTTGGGAACAGGTACCGCAGGATCTCTGACAGGACCATGAGTGTTCAGTGGCTCAGTGATCCAGGTGCTTTACTTTGCTACTGAACATTCTATTGATAAAGTCCACAAATTTAATGAACTTGTGCCATTTGCACCCAGTAGTTTACAGAGGAGAAGTGGAAATAGGGAATTTCCACGTGAAAAAATGTATCCATGTATATTCAGGAACACACAAGGCCCTCTGGAGGCAGCTGCCAAGGGAAGGGGAGGAACAGGCTGTGCAGCATCTCCCCTGTCATACACAGCCAGTATTTGCTTTTACAGGTAACATTCTCTTCTTACACTTCTTGTTCTGTCATTCAAACAGAGATTTGCTGTTCAAGGCATCCAAAGTAGCTTTGACATGACAGAATGGACAACTCCTGGAATTCCAGGGGTCTGCAGATCTCCATCTCTGAGTCACTGGGCTTACAAAGAGAATCCAAACACAGCCTAGAAACTCAGATAATAAACAGATGGATGCTTTTGATTCCCTCCAGAAGAGAGCAGCTGTGGTCGCCAGCACAAACATATGCATTCCCCAAAATTAATCATAATATTCAGTCGAGGTTTGTCTCACAGTTTATCTCCAACACATGAATTAAATATTCTGGGAGTGTTTGGGATGCTGTAGGTCGGTGTATTTTGGCTCTCAGGCTGATTCCTGCACTGCTGAAGTGAACACAGAACTGCAGCCTGGCTCTGGGACAGCCCCTTCAGGCACAGACAATTCATTTGTCTTGTTCCTAACGAAGCCAAGTCAAATAAAAATAAAGCAACAAAATTAAGCCCTGGCAGCTAAACAGCTGCAGCACAAAATGCCATCAGCTGTGTCACTCAGAGCAGCACTCCAGCAGGGCGGGGGATGCACCACAAACACCCCGGCACTGCTTTAGTGATTCGATCAGTCAGGGTGGTGCTTCTGTACTCACCAGCACACAGAGAACTGCAGGGGGAGGCTGCTGAAGGGCTCGGGGATATTCCTGCCGAAATTCTGACATTTTCCCCAGACATTTTCACTCCAGATCACGTGGCACGTCCATAAGGGACCCCCAGCAGCCAGCACTGCACAACCCACTGGGGATCTGGGGGGAAATGTGGTGGAGCCCCACTAATATTTCCTGTCAGTGAGGTCAGAGAGCAACAGTTCTGCCAAAGAACTTGGCTGTGACCAGAGCAGGACCTTTTATACTATTAATAATTAATAGTATATTAATTATTATTCTACAATTTTTAGTATTTAGCAATTTAGTTAAACTATAATATTATTAATTTTATAATATTATTAGTTAAGAATTTGAATATAATATATAAAATATTAATAATATTATTTTTAAAAGTATTTTCAGGGCTGTTGAGTGAATTCTGAACAGACCTGCAGCCCAGGCAAGAGGTACAGTAGTTCTGGAGGGACGTTTGGAAACAGGATCTCTCCAGGAGCCGTCATTTCATACAGATATTGGCACTTTAATGTCCCCTTAGTCCAAACCTGGCAGAGGCTCAGCTATGATGGAGGGTGAAATGATTCATCTCTGCTCAGACACAATGTCATGGTAAAACAGGACAGATCACAACTATAGTTATAACATCTAACTACATTAAAATGGAAGATGGATTATAACCCTCTCACTTGCAGAATGCTGGGGGTGCAGATAACAGTAGGATCACATCAGTGGCCTGATAGTCTGGTTTCGGTGGCTGCATTTCCAGAACAATTCCAGAGGGTTGTACAGCACCCCCTGTGACCTCCCTGGAGCTGATCCCAGCTCGTGTGGAAATTCCCTGCCTGCTCACCAACCTTTCTCCAGGTGCTGCTGGAAATGAGTTCATTTAACCACACATCCCACTTTTCCTCTAAGGCTGTCCTGGAGAAAAACGTCAGTGCACTGCTGAGCAAACCAGTCACACCAGCCTGGGGTGCTGGGGAGTGCTGGGAAGATGGTAAAGGGAAAATTCCAGCTGCCCCTGTGATAGGGAAGGGAAATACTTGGCACCAAGAAATCATACACAGTGATAAATCACACACAACTACTCCAGTTTCAGTGACAGAAGGTCCAGGAGCAAAGCTGCCCCTCCAGCAGCCCTGATATTTGCCCAGGTTCCCCTGGGTGCTCCCAGAGTTGGCTATCTTACAGTAAAACACACTTATTTCAGTGTCCCAACCACAAAAAATCTCGGCAGAGCTCCCACAAGGACAGGGAGTGTTTTGCCAAGCAGGCTGTGATATTTCTCCTGAGCTGTAAGCGATTTTTTTGTCATCATTGCTCCTGCTTCTTCCGTGGAATAAACAATCCCAGCTGATTTCCCGGCTCCAGATGATCTGTCCAAGCAAATAATCTTTTCATTTCTTTTCCCCTTGTCTAGGAGGAAATCTTTCCTTTCCATTAGAAGATGGTTTCCTGGGAATATGGGTCGATGCTGTATGAAATGAGAGAAAGAGTGAGAGGGAAGCTCTTTGGTGGTAATTCAGGTACAGATTTATCTGTGGTCTTTCCTCTGGTTTATGCTCTCTGTGACTGTCACCTCAGTAAACACAGAGGGAACAATGTCATTGTCACTGGAGTGTTCCTGGGAACTGCTGCTTTCTTCTGCAGAGTCAAAACTCATCAGTGTGTCAGGAATCCTGCAGGGACACAACCCAGTGGAAATGGATCCCCTGTCTGTCGGGAAAGGATCCCCATTTTAGGAAAAAGGAGGCTATTTTGGCATTTTAAGGCTCTCACCAACCTCAGGGGGATCCTGCTGACACCGGTGAAGTGCCCAGAAAGGCACAGAGCTGGCCCAGTATGAGCTGGCACTTCGAGGAGGAAAGCAGAGCCCTGTGGGGAGCATCCCAAAAAGATGCTGAGCCGTGTTCCAGCTTGGTCCCAAAAGGAGCTGGGCTGGCACAGCTCTGTCATGGAGCAGAGCTGGGGTAAAGGCAGCTGGGCACGAGGGAAGGGGAGCTGGGGCAGAGCAGAGCTGTGTGCCAGTGAACTCAGGCCCCATTCACACATCCAGCCTGCCTTGGCTATCCCAGAGCCAGAGCAAGGACAGGGAAACCTCTGGAAGCTGATCCAAGAGCTCAAGTTTTCTGCTGTGAGCAGCCCTTTGCCCCCCTCAGAACAGCGGACACTTCACCAAGTTAAGCACTCAGGGTAAGACAAACCTAAAAATGAAACTCTTTCCTCAGATTTCATAGCCCAGGTAACACTTGTACAGCTCTGATGGGTCCGGGTTCCTTTTCCCCCTGTGGTTGGGAATAATTACTACATATTAGGCAGAACTTAAAAATATGAGTAATAATCTATCCCGAGCTAAGCTGAGTCCCAGATGATAAGCAACACACTCCTTGTTTCATAGGGAACAGGCATTCCAAGGTGTTGAGCTATTTGAGGCATCATCTCTTGCCACAACAAAGGGATCTGGGTGTCAGAAAGAGCAAAACAACCACCTGCTGCAAAGCAAGGTCTCTTTAAACACCTCTACTTAGCAACCCAGAGATGCATCCAAAGTCACTGCTGCAAGACAATGCAGCTCATGCAGAGATCTCCTCCCTGATGGCAATGCTGATGGGATTTCTCCCTTCCCTGTATCCTGGTGATGAATTTGTAAGCAGATACAGGCAACTCGATAGCCCTTATCTTTTTATCCTCCCTATTCTTGTTCATATAATCGTCTAATCCTCGTTTGAAACTCCCTGAGCTGTTTGCCTCAGTAATTTCAGTTTTACTCCTGCTCTGGGGTTTGAAGAAACACAGCACAGTGTCTCCTGCAAGAAGCATCCAAATGAGGTTTCTTTGTGGCTGGAATTCAATCTATTCTAAGTGGGGCCTCTGCTCCCTGGTGCTTTGCTTGCCAGAGGTGAGCTGAAAACAGAAGATATTTTGGCATTTACATGCAGGAATGCAAATCTGGGAAAGCTCCAGAGTTCATCTAAAATGCTGATGGAATTAGAGAACTCCCAGTCTACGGAGCTGAAGGATACACTGTGCTCTCTGCTTCTTCCCAGGAATGTGGCTGTAGGTCTCTCCCATTTCCCACAGGTCAGCAGAGAGTGGACTTCACTTTTCACTGTTGTTATATGAAGAAAATGTGAATTGTAGTGAGGGTGAGGGTGTTGCTTACACTCTTGATCTCTGTGAATTCCAGATGGGGGTGGTCATTAGTGCTTTTTAAACATTTATCATTCTGCTCAGGTGGAGTCTAATCTAACAGAGCATCCTCCCAGACACCAGCAGGGGAGGGACAAACCCACCCAGCTCTCAGCCATGAGACCAGAGGGGAAACTGGAGAAACCTCCCCCAGCTTCCCCAGAGCAAGGACACGGCCCAGCAGTGGCCAGCTCTGCTGGGAGAGGAATGATGTGCTGAGCAGGGACAGCTCTGGGAGGAAAGACATCCTTCCTCTTCATGTTCCAGTCAAGGTAGCTCGTGCACTTCTGCTGGTGAGACAGGATGGGAAATGACTTCATCACCTGGAGGGAGGGAGTTGTTTGCTGCAAAGAAAAACTCAGCCTTTCCAAAACTGAAACCTTTTCAGGAGCTTAAAGGAGCTGGATGTAGGTCTTAACTTTGGAAATTGTGACTAAGCCTAATTTTCTAGACTCAGATCCACCACTGTTATTGTGACCTGTCTTGGATGATGCTGAGAGATCCTTGCCCAAACTGAGACCTCCCTGTGAGCTGAACACACTCACAGCAAGAGAGGTACCCCCAGTTCTTGGTGGCCTGTGATAATGACAGCTGGGACAAACACAAGAATTATCATCCCAGTTTTACAGGTATGGAAATATCTGTTAGACACTTTACTTGCTCTGGGTGATGACACTTCATCTCCTCTCAGGATGGATTTTATTCCCTAACCCAATCAAATTTATTTTTCCCAAAAAGTACAAAGTCTTTCTAAAATCACTGGATCATTGACTTCTGCTTCTGTCTGTTCTGTGTAAAAGACCCTGGGCAAGGTGGGTTTTTCTGTACCTACTCCCCATTCAGGCAAATGGCCATCCAGGAAGCTGAACTAATTAACATTTTAAAGTAAAATCATTTTAAGTCCCTTGGTAAGAGCTCCTGGAATTCTTCCATAGTGAAATACTCTGCATTTCTTGGCTCTCTCTCCACCACAGAACATGCACTTGTTCAGATACCACAAGAACAACTGGTAGTAAATCACTTGCAGTGGAATGACAAGGCCAAGACAGAACCTGATCCTGCCACCCCATCCAACAGAAACCCTGTTCCAACCATTATGTCATGGAACAGGGTGGAAAGGTGCAAGGAAAGAGGACAAAAACGAGGAAGCTGGTCTGGAAAAATGTAATCCCAAAGATCAGATTATTCCTGGACACTTGACTGGTGAACAGGGCCTGGAAGGGTTACACATCCCCCTCCCCTCTGCATAGATCACAGGATTGCAGAATCCTGGAATGCCTTGGGTTGGAAGGACCTTAAAGCCCATCTGGTCCCACGCCCTGCCGTGGGCAGGGACACCTTCCACTGGACCAGGCTGCTCCAACCTGGGCTCTTCACTTCTCCTGGGCCAGCAAAGTGCTGCTGGAGCACCTGAGCTCCTGTAGAGAAGGATCCTGCCAGGCAAGTTAAGAGCTTGTTTGCTGAATAACAGTCTGAGGTGAATTTTAGATCTCTCAGGAGACTCCAGCCACATAATTGCAAACAGTTTATCTGAACCTCATAACTCTAACTTGCAGTGATTAAAGTGAAATTCCCATCCCAGGCCTGCTGGAAGACAAGTCCTAATAACAACTGCTAAATCTCAATATCACATTCAGCCACCTCAGTAATCTGTTTGAAAAAGCAAACATCTGCAATCACATTATCAACTAGTCCAGGGGCTCAAATCTCCCAAGTGGGTATGTTGAGTTAGAGAGAAATTTTGCTTAAAAAGGAAGCTTAAATCATCAGGATGACAAATCCCAGCAAAGACAGCAGCAATGTGCTGTAAAACCACTGTGATGAACAGCAACCTCTTTTGTGTCTCTTCAGTGCCTGAGCAATTAAAAAGCTTATAATGGATTTTCCCTCTCCTAATTGCAGGTCCAGTCTGTTATTTAAAACAATTGCTTCAG
Source organism: Myiotriccus ornatus (assembly GCA_036023395.1). Lineage (NCBI taxonomy): Eukaryota > Metazoa > Chordata > Aves > Passeriformes > Tyrannidae > Myiotriccus > Myiotriccus ornatus. The sequence continues at coordinate 18,609,963 of JAYRBT010000156.1, forward strand.
GTTTATCACAATGAGCATGGAATTCTTTCTCCGAGGCAAGCACAGCTAATGCTAATAATTCTCACTGGTAAATAAATAAAAATAATCCCTAACACCAACACAACCTCCCATATTTCACTGTGATAACAATGCTCTGGAGCATCTTCCCCCTGCACAACCATCATCCCAACAGCACCAGCCATCTGAGTGAGCCAGGGCAGGTTTTCTTCTGTTAATGGATCAGGAGAGAAAACAAATGCTGAAGCTGCTCTTGCTGAACGTTTTCAGGTGGCTGAACAGAACCCTCCCAACATTATGATCCATCCATTAAAAAAAGCAGAGGCAGGCTCAGTTTCACATGGCTCACAGCACTGCTTGGCCTCCAGTTTCTCTGGAATTTTCTTTGGAAGGATGGCAGCTTGGAGAGGTCTCTGTGCCAGGGGCAACGTCAGTCAGAAGGGGGAACTCGGTGGTTCAGGGTGAAGGTGATTCAGAGTCGATGTCAAACACAAAGCCCTCTGACATATGGGAAGGTGAGTGGAAAGGGAAGGGGCAGAAGGCACAGGGATACTGCTTTTCCCACTTCATGTCACCACACAGTGTCACTGCCCAGTGTGGCTGTTCCAGGCAGGACAAGGATCTCCATGTGATTCAGTTTGTCTGGGTTGGGCCTCAACACTCACAGAATTCCAGGATAGGCTGGGCTGGAAGGGACCCACAAGGATCATCCAGTCCAACCCTCAGCCCTGCACAGACCCATCCCCAGGAGTCACCCCCTGTGCCCCAGAGGATCATCCCAACCCTCCTGGAGCTCTGGCAGCCTTGGGGCTGTGCCCACTGCCC
>JAYRBT010000156.1:18620266-18630937 GCA_036023395.1 Myiotriccus ornatus
CCTGCCATGGGCAGGGACACCTTCCACTAGCCCAGGTTGCTCCAAGCCCCGTCCAACCTGGCCTGGAACACTTCCAGGGCTGGGGCAGCCACAGCTTCTCTGGGCAACCTGTGCCAGGGCCTCCCACCCTCATTGCACGAAACTTCTCTCTTGATCTAATCTAAATCAACCCTCCTTCAGTTTAAAACCTTGTCCTGAGGCAGCAAGTCCTGCTGGGAACTTTGCCCCTATCTTGTAGGCTCCCTTCAAGTGCTGAAAGGCCACAGGGATTTTTCCCTGGAACCTTCTCTTCTCCAGGCTGAACAATCCCAACTCTCTCAGCCTTTCCTCGTGGGAGAGGTTCTCCAGCCCTCCAACCATCTCCATGACCCCCTTACATTAATCTTGAACCTTTTCCCTGAAGTTTTACTAAAAACTGAAACACTTCAGGCCACTCTGGGGTCACTCCCTGCCCTTCCATAAACCCATCTCCACTCCTGGCGTTGGGCTGTGGGGAGAACCAGGTGGTTTTGAATTGTTTTTTCCCAGAGCCAGTTTGATCAGCTTCCAAGAAGAGGAGCTGAACCCTTTTACTCATATTGGGAGCTTGACAGAGAATTTTAAGCTGGTGGCACCAGGGACAAGGTTTTGCTGCTGGAAGGGATTGTGATCCCAGTTCTTCTTTGGGAAAACCCCGAGCTGCAGCTTTCAGGGCAGTTATCCCAAATCATCCATAGTTCCTCCAGCAGGAGCCCTGTATTTTTAAAGCATTTTCACACATACTTGCATTCTTCAAAGTGTAATTTTATTACCACTCAGCTTGACTTTCAGAGAATGAGTTTTTATTGTCTCCCCTCAGTGAGACACTGTGTGTGTGCAGATCACCCCCTGCCCCAGGGCTGGTGCCCCGAATGCCACTGGCTTTAAAAAAACGGGCTGGAATCTGGGCAAAACAGAGATTAATCTTAGAAATGCTACATTTGCATTGTTTTCGTGTCCCTTTTCCCTCCACGACTGATTGTGCAGATTTCTGGCTGTGCTGACGGGATCTGGCCGGGGGAGGCTGGGACAAGTGTTGGGGTGGATCCCTTATGTCAGTAAGGCACAAGGTCCTCCATCTTTTAAATGACCTGTAGGCTTGATCATGGGATTAAAAAAAAACAAAAACAACCAAACATTTTCCAGCTTCTGGGCATGGATATTCACTGCTTGTTTATTCATGTATTTATTTTGTAATAAAATAGTACTGTTCTCACAGACTGTGTATGACCCATAAATACCTTTGTAAAACATATCTGTAGCATGGAACAGAATCTTTAGAATATCCTGTGAAAATTCATATTTTTAGTTGGTAGCACTTTCAGAACATTTACATCTTTCATCTTGACATTTTTAAATAGAACATTTTTTTGCCTACAGAAGTAAATTTACAGCATCATCACAGTATTATAGCTTGTTTAAAAATACATACAGCATTACTGGTAATTGCAAGCAGGCTATATCCTTGAGCAGGGGGCTTGGTGGTAACTTTACATGGTTTCTACTTCGTAAAACAGTTACATCTATTAATATTACACCCATCACTTTGTTAGAAAATATGACTTATAGATGCTACTCACGATAAATGTGTCGTTTCTCTGTGACGTGATATTACAGGCTCTGCAAATAGAAACACACTGTGAATGGTTGGTTTAAAAAGAATTAGAAGCCTGGTTAAAAAAGGGTGGTGCTCTTGCTCTGCCCTTGGGAAGCTGGGTTGGATGTCCTTGATCCACCTGTGGCTGGAATGCCACGAGCACCTCTCAGGAAATCCTGACTTAAATTTCGGGTTTGGTCCTGCTTGGATTTTCACTGAAGACACGAGCCTTTCTTCAGGACCAGGTGCTGCCCTGAGCAGCTGGGAATGGGATTCACTCCAGACTCCAGGGGGATTTCAACGCCTTCAGCCCATGGTTATGTCAGTGCAGGACAACACAACTCCACTGGGTTGGATCAGTTGGTTTGCACTGCCCAAAATCTGACCTTTTTTTAGTGGATTTTTAAGAGTCTGAGCAGCAGATTTGAACTTACTGGTTTAGTAAATACACAGAATAATGGTTAGAGTTGGGCAGGACCTTAAAGTCCATCCAGTGCCACCCTTGCCATGGGCAGGGACACCTTCCACCAGCCCAGGTTGCTCCAACCTGGCCTTGGACACTTCCAGGGCTGGGGCAGCCACAGCTTCTCTGGGCAACCTGTGCCAGGGCCTCCCCACCCTCCCAGCCAGGAATCACTGCCACAGGTTGCCCAGCGAGGTTGTGGATAGATTAAAATGACAAAAGAGATTAGTGACTGTGTTTTACTTTGCACAAATGAGACTAAATATATAAATATATATATATGTATAATAAAGCTGTAGGAAATCTCCAAACTGCTAACAACTCTTAGAAATGAGATAAAACAAGAATGTATTTGCTTGGAAATCTCATAGTTGTAGTTCTTTTGTTATTTTCATTTCCAGGTAATTCAAGAGTTCTTTGTGGTGGATCCTTTTTTTTCATTTTTTTTTTATGAAACAAGTCCAGGTGTGCTTTGGCAAATGCTCTTTTCGTGGTCTTTCTGATACTCCTCTTGTGCTTTCTGCAGTCTTTTCCCTCTGAGTTTCCACTTGTGGAAGCAGTAGGTTATTAGGGATGTCATTAGCAGGGAGAAGATGATGGTCAGCACGACGATCAGCGCGATGGTGGACGACAGGGACCCCTCCAGCTGCTCACTCTCAGTGTCCCTTGTTGTATTTAATTTAGCAAAGTTCTCATAGTCTGGTGAAGCCAAAAGTGCAGGTCCAGGGACCTCTTTGAACCTGGGCCTCATTGGGATTCAGGAGCTGTTCTCGGAATTCCCGGAGAAGCAAGAACTACGATTCCCTTGGCACCTGTGTCATCCAGGAGATGGTTTCCTCCTCAGGTTCTCCAGGCACAGATGAAATCAAGTGTTGTTTCCTTTGGAAGGCGGGGATTGCAGGAAGAACAGCCTGTGGCCCCAAGTTTGCAGCACAGCTCCTCTGTATCCCAAGTCAGGAGGTCAGGAATGTGTTGTCTTCTTCCCCAAGGGTCAGGAGAAGGCTCAGCCCAGTGCCAGTTTGGGAATCTTTGTGTTCTGCAGGAGAGAATTGGAGAAAATCAAATCAACATTCCAGTGACACTGTGGTGGCAGAGCTTATCCTCGGACTCAAGGCACTGCAACAAGTGGACTTTATATCTTAGGAATTGCTGCACTGCGAGGTGTTTCTTTTCTTCTCCCAGATATTCCCAAAAGAGGGTGAAATCAAAGGCAGGTTTTGTGACTTGGTTTTGCTCACATCACACACAGGAACAAAATCAGCTGCAAACAGGAGCTCTCACGAAGAGGTTTGATTTCCCCTCCTCTCTGATATCTGCCCTCAGACAGGGCTTGTCTGGAGAGGGTTTGGATTGGGGCTTTTTGTCCTTGTTATCCTGGACTTGGGGAGGTGCCCTCACTGCAAATCTGGAGCCTGGGAAAGGGCCCTGGGTGAAAAACGACACAGGATTATTGAAGAGCTCCCCTACAGGCACTGAGCTGCAATTTAGAATTTAAACCCCCTACTCTTTCCTAATTCTGCTGGAATTTCAAACACATTTAAGTAATTTGGCTACGATACGTGCTGTATGTGACAAATCCAAAATATTTCCTCATCTGAGCAGTTCTCAAGGGCTGCTCAGCCCTCCCTCTTCCCTCCCCTCATCAAAGTCCCCTTTCAGACTTAAATCTGAGGAGGAACAAAGCTGGGCTGCTCTTCATTCCTGCTCCACTCAGGCTTTGGCCCTGGGATATTTTACTTTGAGGAGCTCTAAGCACGTTCAGGGCTATTTATTCCAAATAACAGCTTGCTCTGAACCCCCTCCACCCTCCTCCCAAATGTTTGGAGGCCAAAATTAGGTTTCAGAGATCTTGGGAGTGGAATTGTTTGTTCAGAGATGCTCTGTTTGATGGGGTGCAGTTGTAATTCACCCTCTTTATAGAAATGTGAGGTTCATCCCACTCAGGCTAGCAGAGAACGGAGGGTCCCTCTTACTAATTAACAGCCCCTTCCTGGTAGCAATAATGACTGTTTATGTAGATTAGCACTCTGTTGATGTGAAAGGATGTAAATAGCAGTTCTTGCCAGTTTGGAACAATATGTTCCCAGAGTCAGAAATAAATGTGGGTTTTACAGAAAGTTTGAAAATCAGACTTTAAATTGAGGTGTTTGTGAAGCTGATTGAAAGTTCATTTCACATGAGGGACCCAGTGCATCGTGGCACATCTTTGATGAATGTCTACGTGTTGCACTGCTGGCAAGTCATAGATCAGGAGGGGGTGACAGCAGAATATTTTAGTGCTCCTCGGCTACATATTCAACATCTTTCTCAAGTAGCCTAAAGAAAGAAACTGCAATAAAAGAACTCGAGAAACTGAGAAATGCCCCCTCTGATTTATGGAGCAGCCAAGTGTCCACCACCCACATGGAAGTGCAGGAGGGTGGAATGTCTCAGTGCTAAGAAAAATCAGATCTTGTCATACTTGCCTGAGCCTGTATGTCATTTCATCTGTATCCACAGCTATCAGAATCCTGTGGGGAAGATAAAATGGGAAGGATCTAAAGTCATTAGGCAGCTGGTGCTGGACTGGAGTGCTCAGGAAGGTGCAGGGATGTCATCTGTAACTCCCTTTCTCCATCAGTTCAGGGATGTGGATTTTCAAAATCAAAACAGGAATGCTTTTAAAATCTTAAATCTACAAACTTCTGCTTGTGCTCCAGCTGCATTTTGGGGTAGGAGCTGCTTTTGTGGAGAAATCCCTTCAAACAGTGTGTGAGGGCACTCTTGGTGGCTCCACCACCACCTCCCACCCTGCCTTTGCTTCCCGAGGGCAAAGAATGCTCCTTCCTGCTGCTTGGGCACGGATGGTGACCCAGGATGGCAAAAAGGGTGGGAGAACCCTCCAAAACTGCAAAGCACGGCTGCAGGGCCCCTCCTCCCACGTCTGCAGGGGCCAAGAAGGAAGTTCTATGGGAGAACTCTTGCTTTTTCCTGGGAGTCATCATGCCTGGGTGTCAGCTGGAAGTGGAAGGGCTGTTTGGGTGAACAAGGAGCTCCTGACACAGCCCCAACATGGAAAGGGATCATGCAGGGACAGTAATGGCTGATAATCCAGGTCCTTGTGATTCCAGACTGGAGAGCTGGACACAGAGGAACCTCCTGAAGTTCAGCCAGGGGATGTGCAAAGAAAAGGAAACTTCCCCTTAACAACCACCCCCCCCAAAACATTCTTCCTTGTCCATGCTCTGGTTTAATTCAAAAGCAGAGAATAAATAATTCTTCCCGTGTTTTGTTGGTTTTGTGTGAGTCATAATTCTTCAGTGTATTTGGCCTGAGCATTGCAAACATGCAAACCAGGATTTCAGGCCTGTGCACATTTAATTCCCATTAACATTTAATAAAATATGTTAGAAAGATTCAGGTATTGACAAAAATAATGGGAGTGGTTTTTGGTTTTTTGTTTTTTGTTTTTTTTTTTTTTTTTGGTCTGGAAGTACTGATTTGTTAGAATAAACTTGTGAAAGGACATTAGAAAATCTGTGAGTTATGTTTTTAAACCTTTTAATGAAATACTGATGTTTGAATTTGATACTTATATAAACTCTGGCTCTTGGTGTAGAACATGCCCTTGCCTAGGGATGGACTTCCCTACCCTGGCTCCTGTTTTCATGTCTTTTTGTTTTAGCACAACTCAGTATAAGGTGGGGAGGACAAAACCTGCTCCTTGTTTTCTAATATCCTTAGGACAGGCATTGGCTTTCCTTTTATTCTCTGGGCTTGACCTCTGTGCCTCTGAATACTCCAACAAAGGAGAGAGAAATAGATTCTTGAGGGTTGTGTTTTTCTTTTTAGTTTTTGAGGGTGGAAAGTAAGAGTGGGTTGGATGCAATTTATGTGAGAGGAACAAAGCAAATTACAGTCACAAAGCAAATTACAGTCACAAACATCAGTGTCTCAAGATTAATTCAGGTTATTGGCACCTGTCAAAAACCCGAATTACTGAAAAGAAACACGAATGTTCACCAGCAGCTTTTTGATTTCACTGAGATTCCTCTCTCTTCTTAGGGCAGCCCTTGCCTCTGTTTGCCAGAGCCTGGGTAATGATGATGTTATGGGTGTTAGATTAAAGAGAGTAATGAGGATTTGCATTGGATCCCTAAAAAATAAAGTCAAAGTAACATGTGGGAGATCAGACTCGCAGGAAGTTTTAATTGCGGTTTGGGGGTTCATGTTTTGGGATGACTCTGCTGTCTGATTCTGTGTTTCAAAGGAAGGAGCGAGTCTGGTCATGTCTGGAATCTTCAGCCTCATCAGAAGGATGAAGGCCAGGAATCACATGAGCTCCTGCACTTTCCTTGTCCGTGGGAAGCTGATTTCTCATCCCTGACCTTTGGGGAACTCAGACTTCCTTTGGCTTCCTGAAGCTGGAGATTAAGGCAGGTTGAGAAGGACCATGGAGGTTGATAAACCAGCAGCAAGTGACAAAAAGGTACAATACTCTTTCTGAAAGCCACACAAAACCATCTTCCCAAAGTAAAGGTGACTGACCTGAAGCTGTAAACCTGCTCCTTGTGAGTTAATACAAAAAATCTCTTTGATACCAGTAGCAGGAGAGTCTTGGTTTCTGTCTCTGTGTGTCTCTCTCGTGTTCTCATCCCCTCATTCTCTTTGCCAATGCTGAACTGCTTCTACCATTTATATAACCCTAAATATATATTGATTTTTTAATATAGTTTCAGCCTTGCTTTCCTTTTGCCTTCAGCTTTCTTGTAAATCTGCCTGCTGCCTTTCAGATTGTCTCTTCCATTTTAATTGCATTAGAGAAGAATGTGGCTCCTTTCTCTGAATTTGCATCTTTTTGATGTGAAAACCTTTGGATGAAGGGTCTCCATCATGCTGGAAACCTGGGGTGTAAATGGCTCTTCCTCCTCCTCCAGAGCTGTGGAGCAGCAGATAAAAGGCAGAGTGGGAGTGGGAACAAAGGGAAGTGGGGGCAAGGAGAAGGGAAGGAGAGGAGGAAGGAATGGGAGAAGGAGAAAAGGCTTTGAAAAACACGTAATGAGATTTTTAGCCTTGCTGCATCTTCTATAAACTCCCATGTAAGAACAAAGGGTTTAGGAGTGTTTTAAATATGTACCTATTTACACAGAAATATTTATCTTTGGCTGCTTAAAGTGTTTTTTGAAATCTTAAGGTGGAAATCTTTCAGCCAGGCTTCCTCCTTTCTTGTAGGATCTGTGTCCTTTGGGGCATGGCTTGTTCCAGAAAGACACTTCAGGGATATTTGCAGTGTAACCAGGTTTGTGGGTGTTAAACACCATAGATTTACCTGGAAAGTCCTCAAATCAAAAAAACCTCTTTATCCCTTTTTCTTCTCTGTTGTTAATCCCAAAACAGAAGAGGAAAAATTACCTGTATTAGATTTTCACATGTGGTCATCCCTGGAAATGGAATTTTCATAAGCCCCTTGTGATTACATCCCGTGCTATAACTGGCAGCTTAGACAAAGGTTTAAGCAAGGCAATTAAGCTTTTAATGAAGTGTACAAAGTTCTAGCCCTGCTCTCTCACTTCAGACTAGTTTTATCCTGGTGAACAAGAGGACTCTGCTCTTAGCAGCTGTTAACCTGTTCTGTCTTCATTACACCTCAGGTTTCCTTCTGCAGGGAGAGAAAAAGGCTGCAAGCTTTGGAAGCACTTGTGAGAACTCATCCCAGCACTGGCCAGAGCCAGGAGCCAACAGAAAGTCCAGTTCCTATGACAGGAACAATATCTGGGGGGATCCTGATTTTCCTTGAAGCTGCTCTGGGCTCGGAGAACTTTGAGGGGTTATTGGTGTGTGAGAAAACCAAGTAACTGTAGGGCAGAACCTGACTCCATCTTCCCTCTGCCTTCGAAGATGCTGAGCAAAACAGCTCCCAGGATTCAGGGGGAAGTTTCAGGATGTGCCACTGCTCAGGAATCTGCTTTTGGCTTCCAGAAGAGCTCCTGTGGGGGAGTCTGTGGGCCAGAAACAGAAGGGACTGTTTTCCTGGGCATTAACTTTACAGAGGACCCACATGGAGCTAATTCTGCTTTTAAGGTTTTCATTTTAATTCATTAATCCTCGAAGCATAAATTCATTGAAGCAACAGTGCTGTGTTTAAATCTGGGCTCTCTCTGAAGCTGATATTCATCCCACTGGTTTTATTGGTGACTTGTGGTAGTATGGCATGTTAATTTAGTGTAACTGTGATTGATTAACAGAGCAGCTTTTTTGAGGTGTGATTACAGCCTGCTTGTGACTGCATGTTTTGGCAGATCTTTGGGCTGTACAAAGCCCAAATCCCTGTGGAAGTTGCTGCTGCCTTTTAGCAGGAACAAACTGCACATCAGTCATAGACAGCACACCTGATGAATTCCCTCCCTAACCCAGTGTCACTAAAAGGCACCTGTGATCCATGTTTTAGCCTTCTCGTCTATATAGTGAAAGTATATTATCCTGAAAGTTTCTTCTCCTGAGCAGTGAAATCCTTGGCTGACATTTTTAGGGTGGCTTTTATTCAGTGCTCCCCACAGGTGTGTGGACTGAGGCTTACATTTAGGAAAGGGTTTGCAATTTTTTCCCTTTGAAACTTGGAAAACAGTGCTGGATCAACGTGCTGCTCTCTAAGCAGTTGAGCAGATCTGTTCCTTCATGATGTTCACTTGGAAATAGGCTTCACTGCCTTTTAAAAACTCGGGTGAGATTGTTTTCCTCAAAGCAGCACCACCATTCCTCCCTTTGGAGGGAGGATTTTCCTGATAAGCCATTCCTGCTCAAGGAACAGGCTTAGATCATCAGCTAAAAAATGTACCCTGTGCAATGGGGATTCTTTTTCCCTTTGAAACGGGTCTTTTTCCTGATTTAGTTCATACTCTTTTCCTTTTTTATGCTGTTCTTCCCATACACCTTCCAAAATCAGGGGCAGTTGCATCCTATGATCACAGAGAGGCAACCTGGGAATTTTTCCCTTGGTGTGTATTTGAAATGTTATTCTGTGTAAATACAAGCTCTGGAGTGAGCAGTTCCCAAGCCTACACTGAGCTTAAACCTGCTCAGTGATTTTTCCCTGTTTGCCTGGTTTTAAGCTCGATTTGCCCCACTGCTCTGGTTTGTTTTTTTAGAGCCACAACAAGGATTTACCAGTGCAGGTACAGGTGGATGTTTAATTGTTCCTTGGAGTTAGAGGGTAGATGAAAACTGAAAGCTGTTTAGAGCTGAATTCAAATGAGCAAACCCAAAACCTAACCCCCCCCCTAAAATGCAATCAATGGCCTTTTTATTTTCATTTTCTGTGCAGGTGAAGGAGGATTGTAATGCTGAGCTTACTGTGATAGGGATGAACAGATTAGATCTGGTTTTGTGTCCCCTTCCCTATTTAGTCTCTCTCTGTTTCTCTTTCCCTACCACAAGCAAGGAAAGCAGTTATGGATGGGAGGCTCTGCAGCCTTTCCCTTGGACCCTAAAATCTGCCAAGATTGAAACTCCTGCGGGAATAACTTTTTTTTTTTTTTTTAATATGCCAAAGAGCTAAAGATTGTTTGAACATTCAAGGTTTTCATCCAACTCATTTAAAAAGAAAACCTCCTTGCAGCCACTGTGATGAACAGGCACAGTCTAGAACTGCCACATATTCAGTACTCAGGGATTTTCACCTTTCAAATTATGCAAGGAAAATAATAAGTGAAAGGGTGGGAGGGAGCAGGGGCTGGGAGGGGGAGTGATGAATGTCAGTTTAGAGGCAGCTACTTTGTGTCTGTACATTTCTGGAATCAAATCCCATTTCTTTTCTCACAGCACTATCTGGGAATAGTCTCTGTGTGATTTGGGAGGTGTAGGAGAGCAGGAAGCACCTGCCCTCCTCTGCACTGCCCTCCTGTCCCCATCTGAAGCCAGTGCTGGGCTCTGTGTGGCTGAACTGGTGTGCTGAACTGGTCCCAGCACAGAGGCTCAAGGATAGGTAAGGGGGGGAGAAAGGAATGAAGACTTTAAGCAGTCAGTGCTTGCTGCAGAGACTTTCCTTTTAGCTCCAAATCACATTCCAAATGGGAAAACTTCTGTGAAATGCCTTTGGGATCAGTTAATGTGTTAGAGGTCCCAGGACACTGCTGGTGGGAGGGCATGGGATGGGGGCATCATCTCATGGGGGGTGAGGGGTTCAGGAAGCACAGGGAGCAGGACAAGGTGTGGGATGGATGGGAAGGAGTGGGGGGTCCCTGGAGCCCCGCTGGGGATGGAGAGGAGGATGCACATCCCATGAGAGGAGGGGGAAGGGGGGTTCCAGGGACACCTTTATGCCTGTAGCAGGATGATGTGGAGCTGTGGGAAGGGGCTTTGGGAAGGGGCTGCACCCAGGGGAGGAGGGATCACACCTGGGACCAGATCACAACGGCCCTGAGCTGGGCTGGGGGGCAGCGGGGTGGCCAGGGCAGCCCTGGAACCTGCTCAGGGATGGTGCCAGCCCAGCACACCGGGTACCACAGTGCCATGCCGTGCCAGCCCAGCACACCGGGTACCACAGTGCCATGCCGTGCCAGCCCAGCACACCGGGTACCACAGTGCCGTGCCGTGCCAGCCCAGCACACGGGGTACC